>WOXC01011522.1:0-47891 GCA_011680675.1 Gymnobelideus leadbeateri | reverse complement strand
AACTATCCAGAGGCTGTGTTTTGGTGTGTGTGTGTGTGTGTGTGTGTGTGTGTGTGTGTGTGTGTGTGTGTGTGTGTGTGTGCGCGCGCGCGCTCGCGGTTTTTTTTTCCTTATCAGTTTCTGAACCAGAATTTTCTGATTGAATCAAAGGAATTAAAAACATTGTCTGAATTAAAAAGAGCTGACATGTTGTTGTGTACACATGCATGGCAGTTTATTACTGATTCCCCATCTCTCCAACCCTCACATCACTCCCATATCCCCAACTGTCAAGCTACTGAACTGCCTTTTTCCAGCAGTGTCATCTAGTGGGCAGTGCAGGGAATAGTCTATCTTCATTTCTTTTTCCCAGAATGTCCTTCTTTCTTCAGTATGAATTCTTTTTCCTGCCTTAAGTTACACTTTTTTTCATTCTATCTATGAGTCAAAAAGTAATTCTAATCCTTAGTCCAGTGGTTTCAGTATCAAGAAAAAGCCAAGTCAGAAATTTTGAATTAGCAAGACATTGCAAAAAACTTGTGGCATCAGCTTCTAAAAGTTCTTTTATGTATACAGAAATCACTACTGAAATTTTTGTAGATTTTTACTCAAGTACCAGCGTTCAGAAGGAATGCTAAGTACTTTTTCATTTAATTTCATTATTTTTATCTTATTCACACATCAGTAGAGATAATATTCCATAATAGCTTTAAAAATAGAAGCACATGGTATTTCAGATATAATATGGGATAAACAAATAGACCTCTGTGGCTATCTAAGAACCTGAGGTTTTTTTTCCCTTTATATTTAAGTTTTAATATTTAAGTTTATGATATGTTTCTTTTTCTTTTCTCTACTCTGTATTTGAGTTCTGGTGTTTTAGTCTAAAATTTAAAAAAAAAACTTTTTTAAAAACTTAAATGTGTTCTGAATTCCTGATATCTTCATTTCAAACTCACTTTTGTAATCCATAAAACCAAACAAGTCTGGATTTGTAAATTGGAAATAGAATAGTACTAATAGTCTTTTCCTCACCTCCTAATTCACTGCTCCAGCATTATTGCCCACTTTGAATATTGACAAGTAATATTAAGAGATGCGGTTTTTTTTGGTTTGGGTTTGGGTATTGTTTTGTTTTTGGTGAGTCCAGTTAGCTAACCTTTTACTTTTTATTTGTTTCTTAAATAGTAAAAGATTTTGCAGCGTGTGTGTGTGTGTGTGTGTGTGTGTGTGTGTGTGTGTGTGTGAGACAGAGAGATTGTGAGAGCGTTAGTGAGCTAGCTATATGCGTGTTTCCTTACAACTTATGACATGAACAGATAGGAAAGAAATAGTAACAGAAATTTGTAATTGACAGAGGAGAGGGTACATGAGAAAAGGAGTGCATTGTTTCTTCCAGTCTATTTTTCATAGTCTGTTTCAGACACGTGAATAGAGACTGACTTACAGTAAAATGGACATAAGTAGAGCCATAGATAGAATCAGAGAAAGAAATCAAGAATTGAAAACCAGGAAGAAACTGAAAATGAGTTTGGGGGGAAACCTCCAGAATGCAGCAAATGGGGGGAAAACAGATGGAGGTAAGGAGCAAAATAACAAATGGAAAATATTTAGTTGGGAAATGATTCTTTTTAAAAGGAAAGTGATTAAGATATTGTAATGTTAACTCTATTACTTTAAAATTTAGCAGTGAGATGGTAAACCTTTTTGAGATGATAAATTTCAATCCTGGATTGGGATTTCCCAGAGTCAGCCTAAATAACTTTGTAAAAGTGAGATTTTCTACCTTGAGTCAAATACAGTGAGATGGTAGAAAAAATACACTTAAATTAGATATCCACTTATTTTTAAACCTGTTTAGGCTACTCATTGCCATGGTTCTTACCTGCCAGTCTAATGTCAGGATATGAAGGAAGAGACCAAGAATATAGATAGGAGCAGTAGCAGATGGTGAAGCTGTGTCTTGGACATTTAGGGTGTGCTCAGGGTGAGGAAGAAAGGGAGTGGGTAGGTACATATTAGCCAGACACTTGTCTTTAAATTATTAGTAAGTATCCTTAATTTGCATGATGTGTACATTTGAATTTAAATGTCTGCATCAATGAATACATCAGAATTTAATGAAATTACATATAATATGTTCTCTGTTATATACATTTTCTGGGCTTTTACTATAAAGTAGGATAACTTAGGATTGTTTTTCCTCTTGGTTCAATATCCCAAAATCTAAGTGACCCAGGAGAAATTGTTCTTTCTCTTACTTTTGGCACTCTTTACATAGTAGTATCCCCCAGATGTCGGTGTCAGGAACAATAGTCTTTTCATAAAATTGTACATTTAGAGCTAGAAGAGAACTTACAGGGTATCACATTCAACCCTCTCATTTAATCAGTGAAGAAACTGTGGCTGAGAGAGGTTCAGTGACTTGCCAAGGGTCTCACAGCTAGTAGTATCTAAGTGTCTGAGGGAAAATGTTGAGGTCTTTCTGACTCCATTCAGTGCTTCATCCACTGAGCCACCTAACTGCCCCGAAAATTTTTTCCCATTACATCTCTTCTCTTCTTTCTTCTTTTCCCCCTGACCTCCCTCCTCCCTTTTACCCCCAGCCCAACCCAGGCTTCCAAAGTTGTGCCATTAAGCAAAACTCTTACACCTAACCAGAATAACTCAAATATATATATACTATGTAATCTATTTAAAGAATAGTATTTTTTCATTTATAAAAGTGGGGAAATCCCACCTTAGTATACTATTTTTTCATTACTTAAATTGGCTTGTTTTTAACCTTAGGGTGTCTCATTGAGTATATCATGATGCAAGTTGTGGCATGTGGTGTCAAAATTTCTTTTAGATAATATCTTGATTTCACTAATCTGATTTTTTAATATATAGTGTGATTGCATAAGTATGCCTGCTAGTAGGTCAGATTCTAGCCATCCTTTGTAAATTCAGTAGGTGAATATTTAGCTTCATAGTTAGGCCATAGAAAGAGAGGCAGCATGGTTTGTAGTAGGCAGAGACCTGGTCAAGAACCTTTAGGTTCAAGTCCCATTTCTGACAGAGACTAGAAATAAGTTCCTGGATAATTCACTTAACCTCTCATGTTCTAGAAAGCTTTCTGAAAACGTAAATCTCAGATTGAGGGGAGATTGCCAGTATGCATTGGTAAAGGGGAGTTCCTTATGGCAATAAAATCCCTTTAGTTTGGGTTATGAATCATCTTATGTCATAGAATGAACCGAATTATCCAATGGGGCATATTCCAGTTCTATACAAGCAACCCTGTTTCTCCCTTGCATTCATCTTACTTGCCTGTGTGAATTAGGTTTGCTTGGAGTGAGCACTCTGTTTCTTTAAAGATGTAGGGTGATCATTCCCAAATCACTTCCTACTATAAACTTAAATTAAGTCTCTGGAGTGTTAGAGAGAAAAGATAATCTTGTAAAGAGAAACTAGCATTGTTACAGGACTTCAGACCTGTCAAGGAATACCTAAAGCAGTTCGTTCTTTAGAAATGAAGACAGGTGGGATGTCAGTGAGGTTTGCAGAATCCTAATTGGTGGACAGATCAGACAAACTGACAGTGCCAGCATCATGTTCTTCAGTGGGACCTTCTTTTCAGATAAGTGAACAAATCCCTTAGATTTAGTAGAGATGTATAAAATTCCGTATTTCAAATGGTGGTAATCATGCATAACAAGTTATAGCTACTTGTGAATAAGTTTCTAATAGGAAAACTTCAGCTTTATGAAAATGAGCCTAAAGAAATTGGTAATTCAGCAGTTTGAATGCTCTTGACTTGCTTGATGTAAATGACTAAAGTGCCATTGCTCTTTCCTGGAAGGCAAAGTAGTAATCAATGCATTAAACATCTATCTCTATGAGATTAAAGTTAAAAGTTATGTTCATTCTTTCATGTCAGCAAGCAGATCTGATGTCATTAGGAAAAGTTGTGTTGGCTTTGGCTTGCAACTCTTTGGCAGGAATTCAGCGGGAAAATTTGCAGAAAGCAATGGAACTGGTGACAATCAACTATTCCTCTGATCTGAAGAATCTGATTTTGTAAGTTTTAAATACAATGAGCTAAAAAGATTATCATAGACTCTATGGAATATGACTAAAATGTAGGCTTGAGAATTAATCCAGACATCTTTTCCGTGTATTGTTTTAATAGTGAAACTACCTATATGACTTAACCTTTAAAAATAAACTACAATTTTTTTTTTTTAGGAAACCTGCATTCTAATTTATTCATCATTACTGCTATCATATATTCTCCTTGGAATAAATGCAAAAACATGATCAAATTAATTATTGACAATTAAAATCATTGAACTGTAAAAACATAATTGAGTTTTTTCTGAAATTATTACTATTAGTTACATCAGAGTGGTTTATTATAGGTAGATAATTTTCTGTTATAGATATTTGCTCTAATGAATACCCCAATATAGAGATATTGGAGGGTTTTTTGTTTTGTTTTGTTTTTTTAATTTTTTAAGTTCAATAGGTTTTCTGATAAGTTGGTCAAAAGGACAACTAGGCAGTTCCTAGGAAGATGCCCAGAATTCCTCTTTTTAATAGAAGTACATATAAGTGCATATATGTCAGAAGAGGACAGACCAGTGGAATGTTCTATGTCCATAAAGCATCAAGCCTTCAGAGGACCTGTAAGATTACCCTGGCTAGTAGGTTTGAATTTCATTTGATAAAGGTCTACTATGGCCCAAAGCCATCATTTATTGTCTGTTCCAGTTCCAAATTATCCAGGGACATTGTGAAGGAGTGTGGCATCCTAGCTTTTTATGTTATAAGACACTACAGCAGATATCAGAAAATCTGCATTAAACTAAAAATGAGCCTTTTAAAATCTTCCCAAAATAACTTGGAAATCCTAAAGTCCTTTAAGTGCTGCTAAGACCCTTCTGAGAGACTGTAGTTTCAGAGAAGTGAACTTCCAAGTATATAAGAACTCATATCTGTATAGTTCTTTAAGGTTTCAAAATCACTTTTCCCACAACAACCCTGTGAAATAGGTTGTGTATATATTACCTCCAGTCTGCAGATGTGGAAACTGAGGCTGTGGCATTAAATGTGTCCCAACTGACAGACTTATATAGCCTTGGATGGGCCAGGGATAAATCTACAGGTTTCTGTAACCATTTTGTTAGGTGTGGACCACATTGTACTACCATTGATAGCACTGTTGTGCAAGAGAGGGAGGTTTACCTTGGTGTCAGGTATCTGACTGATTCTGTAATATTCAGATAAGATGATTTGTCCCTATCTTGTTTCAGTGTTAAATATTTCACATTCACAAATTATGACAGTAGTGATTTCTAAAGAGTATTGTGACAGCCAGGGTGCTTATTAATAATGGTATGTCTTCACTGCACTGGTCTTAACGTTCTAAAGCTGTGACTAAGTTGATGTAGGCGAATTGAAACTCAGTCTTTGGTTTTGAAAGTTGTCATTCAAAAGTAGTAGAAAAAAGCTTTTGTTTTCAATATAAGTTCATCACAGCTTTCTCATCAGGCATTATTTTGAGGAAGAGTGTGAGAAAGGAAAGAGTTTAAACCTGACCCTACCCAACCTCCCCTTCTTATTTCCATGACAGCAGGAAATTAAGAGGAAAGGTATGTTTTCTGCTTCTCCATTGGTTCTTAAAATTTTATAGGGGAAAGAAAATATGACCATTTTTATTTAAGAAATAACTTCTTTTAGAAGATAAAATACTTTATAAAATATGTTTATACCAGCATGATAACAACTATTTACTTGTGATATCTTCAAGTGACTCATCTTTATTGTTTATAGGTATTTGCTGACTGACCAAAACAGGCTACGAAGTGTAAATGATATCATGCCAATGATTGGTGCTCGATTCTATACTCAATTGGATGCTGCTCAAATGAGAAATGATGTCATAGAAGAAGACCTAGCCAAGGTAAAGAAAGTAATCATCCACACATACATAAAATAACCACAAATGGCAAGCTGTTTTCTTTGCATAGAACAATTTGTAAATCAAAAGGTATGTTACACAAATATTTTAAAGTCCATAGTTTTTCAAAGTACCTTTTAGCCAAAACTAAGTATATGTTATTAAAAAATTTTTAATGCATTTTGAACATTCTGTTTTCTCCACGATACTGTTGTTACCCCACAATTCTGGAAAATAATCTGGAAGAAAGTAGTTACAATTCCACAAGAATTTCTTACGTACAAAACATTGTTCTAATCCTGGGAGATGCATAGTTTAGAAAAGAAATAATCCTTGTCCTAGTAAAATTTGCAATTTAATAGGAGGATGTGACATATACCTAACTTAAACTGAATTGCCAGGAAATTTGAGAGAAAAAGCTCATTGCCAACTAGAGGAAGCAGGAGGCGGTTTTTAAATAGGTTTTAAAAGGTAGGTAGGGAATCATTATGGAAGGGAGCATTCAGCAAATATCTATTAAGTGCCTCCTCTTGACAGAAATCTGTGCTAGATATTGTAGGACTAGGAGAGATTGCTGTCATATTTAAAGAAAATGACTGGAGAAAAGCCATAGAGGCATGAAGATGACAGGTTGACTGTGCTGTGGAATGTGCTGGAAAGGGAGTCTCACAGTCAATGATCATTAACCCCAATATGATATTATCATGTATGTAGAATAGAGACTAAATATGTAAAGGGAAGGAATGTACCATAATGCTGGCAAGTAGGTTTAAATGCCAAAGGGGGGAAATTTATATTTTGTTCAGAGGGCAATAGAGTCTCATTGGGGTTTATTGAACTTGGAGAGTTTAGACTTGGAAAATCACTTTAACAGTTGTATCAAGGATCGATTGGAGAGTCAAGAGACTTGAGGCAGAAGACCAGTTTGGGAGCTCTTGTAGTAAGTAGTCCATATAAGAGGTGATGAGGGTCTGAGCTAGAGTGGTGGCTGTGTCAGAGAAAAGAGGAAGAATAAAAGAGATATTGTAGAAATAGAAATGACAGGATTTGTTTACTCTTTGGTTATATAGACTAAATCAGAGTGAACTATCAAATATAACTCAAGTTTACAAACCTGGGCGACTAGAAGGATGGTGAGAACCTTGGCAGTTTGGTAAGGGAATAGATTTCTTAGGGAAAATAACACATTCGGTTTTTGATATGTCGAGATTCGAGATGCCTTTAGGACGTCTAATTTGATATGTTCATGAGGTGTTTAAGCTACATCATAATGTAAGCAGAGGGCCCCTCGTAAAGAATGGGAGTACATTAAATGGGATGTAAAATGGGGGTAAATTATATGGGGTGGCAGAGGCACTCCCTAAAGGTGGGAGATGTAGCATTGTACCTGAGTAACAGAGAGGGCTTGTTTGGATTGCAGAGTGTGAGACAAAGCATAATGTCCTTTGAGGTTAGAGAGGTAATTTGGTTCCAGGTTAAAAAGAGTCAGTTATATTTTGTTCTAAAGACAATAAGAAGCCACTATGGTTTCTTATATATAAGTTGGGGGTGCTACATGATCAGATCTCTGCTTAAGGAAAATTAATCTGGCAGCAGTGTGTAGGAGAGACCAAAGTGGTGAGGGATTTGAGGCAGGGAGACCAAGTAGGGCACTGTTGAAACAATGTAGGTAAGAGATGATGAGGGCTTGAACAAAGGTGATTGAATGAAGGGAGGGAGTCAGAGATGTTATGGAGGAAGAAATGGTAAGATTTTGGCACTTGATTAGACAAATAAGGTGAGGGGAAAGTGAAGAATCAGGAGTAATGCTGAGGTCATAAACCTAGGTGGCTGAAAAGATTGTGGTGCCTTTAACAGAGATAGGGAAGTGATTATGCATCTTCTTGCTTGAAGGCTTCCAAGGAATGTGACCCCACTGTCTCCCAATGCAGTCTGTCCTACTTTCAGATAGCAAGAATTGTTAGGAAGTTTTCCTCACAGCAAGTCAGCATTTGCCTTTTCTCAGTTTCTGCTCATCGATGGGGACAAACAGCAATTTTCACCCCTCCTTCACATGATCCCATCCTGGAAGATAGCCGTCATGTTTCCTTTTGAGTCTTTTAGGCTAAACAACCCCATTTTCTTCACCTGATCTCATGAGACATGGACTCAAGACCCATTTCCCTCCTGGTTACTCTGCTCTGGACATCATGTATCTTTACCTGGTCATATGGAATAACTTTTCATCCTGGTCACCTTCTCCTGGATGCCTTATAATATGGACATTTCTACCTTAAAATGTGATGCCTAGAATAGTCTTTCCATAGCAGAGTACAACAGAAATATAATTTCCTTCATTCTGAATGGTATGTTAATGCCATCTCAAATAACATTAGTTTTTTGAATGCTACATACTGAGCTAGCCATCCACTAAAAGCTCCACACTCTGTGAAGGTAAGTGCTGCATTCTCCTTGTTTGGGTGGTCCCCCTGCCTAGAATCCTTTCCCCCCTCATCTCTAACTCCTGACCTTCTTGAATGGGCTTCCTTCAAGTCCTAGCTAAGATCCCACCCTCTACAGGAAGATTTTCCTAAACCCTCTTAATCTTAGTGCCTTCCCTCAATTGATTTTTTTCCTATTTATCCTGTTTGTACATAGTTTCGCTATAAGATTGTGAGCTCCTTGGAATCAGGAGTTATCTTTTTTCCTTTTTTTTAATATCTCTAGTGTCTGGCACAGTGCCTGGCACATAGTAAGTGATTAATAAAATTCTGGTTGACTCATCTGCCTTTAATTGGCAGTTAGCACAAATATCCAACTATAAGTAAGCTATATCTAATTAGATCACACCTTGCTCCTCCATTCCTATTGGGATCTAGATAACTTCTTCAACTTCACTTTTGATTTGTTTGCTGTTTATAATGGAGCATCCAAATAGAGATAGGTTTACAATATTTGTAGATATGGGGGTCTGATTTCAGGAAATGGAAGTCAAAGCCAAAGCCATGTGCTCAGTAGTGGTAGCTTTCTGAAATAATGTTGGTGAATGAGAGTGACATAGGTGTTAGAGTGTAGAAAAGGGATGAGTACAGAAAATATACAGAAAATCTCAGCATTAAGAGATTGGGAAGAAGATGAGCTGGAGAAAAGGAATATTTAGAGTGGTAAGTGGAGAAACAGGGAGTATTGTGTCATAGCAACCATGAAAGAAGAGTTTCCAGAAAGACAAGAAAGTGATCATTAGTTCTATATGATGAACAAAGGCCAGTGAGGATGAGACCTGAAAAATGGTCATTGAATTTGGTGATTAGGTAATAATGGGAAATCTTTGAGAGAGCGGTTTCAATAAAGCACCAGAAATGGAAGCCAGGCTGCAAGGATTGGAGAAGAGGTGATGAGGAAGCAAACACACTTGGTACTAGCAATTTTTTCAAGAATTGCAGTCAAGAAATGGAGAAAAGAAATTGGCATTGGGGCAGCTAGATGGCGCAGTGAATAGAGCACTGACCCTGGAGTCAGGAGGACCTGAGTTCAAATCCGGCTTCAGACACTCAACACAAAAACTAACCGTGTGACCTTGGGCAAGTCACTTAACCCCAATTGCCCGCCCCCCCCCCAAAGAAAGAAATTGGCATCATAGTTGGATCAAGGGAAAAACTATCTTAATCTTGGGAAAGCCTAAGTATAACAGCAGTAATGAGATTAGAACAAAATAATAATTCACATTTATAGAGCACTTAAAAATTCATAAATTACCCACTAAGCCTGTCATAATAGCTATCATTTATATAGTGCTTTAAGGTTTGCATTTTGATATATATATGTAAATTTCATTTTATCTGATGCTGTTATTTATCTCTATTTTATAGATGAAGAAAGTGAGGGAGACAGATTAAGTCAGGGGTGGGGAACTTGTGACCTTGAGGGCACATGTGGTCCTCTAGGTCTTCAAGTGGGGCCCTTTGACTGAATCCAAACTTCATAGAACAAATCCCCTCAATAAAAAGATGTGTTCTGTAAAACTTGGACTCAGTCAAAAGGCCACACCTAAGGTTCTAGAAGGCCACAAGTTCACAACCCCTGGATTAAATGATTTGCTCAGGGTCACACAGATAGCAGGTGTCTGAGAAGTGTTTGAACCAAAGTCTTCTGATTCCAAGTCTATCCATTCTATCCATTGTACCATCTAGCTTCTTATGAAATATAGTTGGTGCAGGTGTTTTGGTTTGTTTTTTTTTCAGTTTACAAACAAGGTTACTGAGTTTCAGAGAGGTTAAGTAACCTACCCTGATCCATAGTACTCATACCTTTTGGAGTTACTGACATAGCAGGAGACGAAATGATATAGGATCATTAATTTAACATGGAAGGGGGCCTTCTAGAAACTGAGGCCCAAAGAACTTAAGTGACTTACTCAAGGTTATCCATGGAATTAGGAGCAGCCCTGGGATTTGATTCCAGCAAGACTAGTGTGCTCTTTCTAAAATGCCACACTGAGGGGCATTGAAGTTGGAGAGAATAAAGATATGTGACAATGGTAGAAACTTGAAATCAAAGGGGATTAACCTTAAGAAAGAGTAGGTATAATTTCTTCACACCTTTCTAAAAGGATAAAGAGAATAGATGATTCTAAGAAGGTTTGGAAAATGACTCCTCCTGGTTGGGAATGTGATTGGGGACTGAGGGGAAATGAAAAGGTTTGGGCCAGTCAGAGTAGGGTATTAGCTAGAAAATCAGTAGCAGAATTAATGAGAAACAATAAGGACTCACCTGAATTATGTAGCAAATTTTAGTGAGTGAAATGAATTTGATTTCATGACCACCTTAGCATTACAGAAACATGACTGGAAGGGGGAAAATGGTCAGGTTTACCCAAAATTCTGTATTAGTAAGATAAATGGTCCAAGGGGTGAGTGAAGCTTGGTTTATGGCGAACCAGTTCAGATTCACTCAACAAGTATTAAGCTTCTGCTCTGTGCAAAGTACTATTTTAGGTACTTGAGAGTCTAGGCATAAAGATAAGTGGAACCGGGTTAGAGAGATGGTGAGTAGGAAGGAGGGGCTAAAGAGGAGATAAGGTACTGGTGATCACAGTGAGAGTAAAGCTTAGGTTTAGTGTGAAATGAAAAAAGTCTCAGGATGGGCCTTTTTTGTTAGGTATAATTTCAAAGTTTAGGAGATAGGAATCGATGTGACACTTGTGGAACAATAAGGTTTGAAGATGTGACTGTCTCAGTTTATAGCTGAAGCAATTGATATAGGAAAGGAGTCAGTAGGGTAAGAATTGTATTTTGAAGGTGTTAGATTGTCAACATGAGCATTTGAAGTTCCTGAGGTCGAGAACAGTGGATAGCGTAGAAGGAAGAATTGTTTGAGGAAAGTGTTAGGCATCGAGTAAGTTGGGAGAGTAGCTTGGATACTGACAGATTGGCCAATGTGGGAATTTATTTCTCTTGACTATGCATGTTTTGTTGTCTTTTATTTTTTTTCCACAGTAGGGAGGGTAAGGGAAAGAAGGGCAGGGGAGAAAACAAATACCTGTTAATTTAAGAAAATTCATTTAAAAGGCAGATTGTTGGAACATCACTGACAGGACTTGTTAGATAGTAGAATTGGGGAACAAGGAACATATTACTATTAATACTATTACTGCTGCTATTACTACTGCTATGTCTATGAAAAAAATGATATTAATAATATCCCTTTTATGACATTGAAAGGTTTGCACAGTGCTTCACATATCATCCTATTTGAGCTTCACCACAACCCTGAAAGGTAGATGTTATTATTATCACCATTATCCAGATGAAGAAACTAAGACAGAAGTGTCTGCTTAGAGTTACACAGCTAATAAGCAGCCATGGTCACATTTGAACTTGAGTCCTCCTGAGTCAAGTCCTCCTGCTGTACCCACTTCACCACCAAGATGCCAACTACTCCCATATAGGTCCTCTGAGTTGTTGGGAATGGGAGTACCTGCCAATGGAGAGGCTTGTGAAGGTTGTGCTGTTCTCATCGTAAAACTAGATTTCCACTAAAGTGATGAGATGGAAAGGATGCTATAGGAAAAGTTAGTGGCTATAGAGGAGTTTGAGAATTGAACTTGGATTCCACAGATCCCAGGGGAATGGACCTAGAAGATGGGTGTAGAGTAGACCTGGTAAGGAATAGTGTTACTCTCAACAGGATTGAAGGCTTAGCTAGTAGGTAGCAGACAACACCAGGTATCATACAGGGTAAACCAGATTAATAAAAGATAGATTGATACATGTTGACAAAATTTGTAGAAATGACTAGTCCTAAATTTCTGAGGAGAGTTTAGGGAATTTAAGTTATTTTAGCAAAATATAGTAACCATCTAAGATAGATTTAATCTGAAGGTTAGGCATTGTAGACTTTTCTTATGGGTAAAAAAGCATTTAGTAAATGCTTCCTGTGTATAAGACATAGCACTGAATATTGGAAATACAAAGAAAGGTAAAAACAATCCCTGCCTTGAAGGAGCTCACAGTTAGGTACTTACAGAAAAATAAAAAGGGTAAATGAAAGTGTCTCAGAGGGATGATACTAGAAAGGGAATTGGGGGAGGAAGAGTGGGCCAGGAATAGAACAGAATACTATAGAGTGTTTTTTTCTGATTTGTAGCATTTATATTAAAAACCTAAAATATTAACATACTTTTCTATTTTTAGGAGGTTCAAAATGGAAGACTATTTAGGCTTCTAGCAAAATTGGGAACCATTAATGAGAGACCAGAGTAAGGATTTGCAGTTTATTGATATTCTTCATTTATGGATGTGTACTGTCTTTTGTTGTTGTTGTTGTTAAAATTTGTGTCTTTCTGAAACTCGAAGAAAAAAGAAAAAAAATGCTTGTGGAAAGTAAAGTTGAGCATTATTTGTAAATAGTATTAGATTGAGAACATTTATTTAAGATATACCCTAAATAAAGGCATATGTGTATATGTATATTTTATTTCTATTTTATGAAAAAAACAGTTGTAGTCCCTGAATTTGGATCTACCATTTGAGGAGAAACATAATAATTAAAAGTAATACTGTGTTTTTATAGTTTCTGCAATAGAATGAACATCATAGAACTTACAACCCTGACTTTCTTTTTAACCATATTTAGAAAGTATTTGCACTGGACAGATAAACTTTAGAAAAAATTTAAATGGGATGATCTAGGAAAATTCATTCCATCATTCTTTTTATTAAAATGCCTTTCCCAAAGTTGCCATTGATAATAATTGTATAACTGATTTAGCCGTGCTGTTACATACATAAAATTGATTTAAGGGTCACCAGGACAGCGATCTTTAGTTTTTATTTTCTGTTTAATCTATAAGATAAGTTTAATTTTATATCTTTAGGGATATGTAGAAGTTAATGGGTGTACCATAGGCTTCTTGAAAACAAAAGAAGTGACTTAATTGGGTTACACAGCTGGTAAGGGTATCATATAAATGTCATTTCATAAATAATCAAGGGAAGTCTAATTTTTAGTCTTTTGTTATATATTATATTAAATGGACAACCACCTGCTTGACTGTGGGTGATAGATAAAATAGTATTGCTAAAAGGGTATATTTCAAATGTATAATAATCTACCCTCTACTCTTCAAACTCACCCAACCCCATCAGGATTTTTCCAGTAGAGTGTTGAAGTCACAACTCTATTCAGCCATAATTAATGAAATTTTGTCATGTGAAAAAAGTGTGACCTATTCTTTTGTAATTTTCAAGGTGACCTTAAGAGGAGAAATAATTATTTTCATGTCTTTAGTTCTCTATTTTCACACATCCTATCATTGACCCAGTTCTTTTATATTAGAAGTGTACAGCATAAGATTTGGTGGGAGACACAAAAAGCAAATGAAAAGGTTTGAAGGAAATAAAAAGTCACTGAGAATCTTTGTTACTTTTATTAGTGGTTCTCTGGCCATATTTTGTTGACTGTTTGCTTTGATTCCTTTTCAACTCTGCCAAGGAAAATCTGAGTGTCGATTTATCTTTGTTGCTATTTCCTTTTTAGTCCCCTGCTTGGCTCAGTGCATTGAAGAGCAAAGAGGCCCATGTCCTTTTGTTCCATCCCAATTTTTTACCCATTTCTTTTTTGCTTGCCTACCATTGAAGTGGAACACCTTTTTGGCTCTTCTTAAGGGTTTTCCTTCTCTGATCCCCTGCCAGCTGCAAGGAAGAACTAGAAGCACATTCACATTAGCCTCTCCTTCTATATCCAGTCTATTAACACATTTTACTTTCTCTCTTCTTTTTTCCCAGTGGTTTGGACTGAATTGAGGTAGATTATCAAACTAATTTTCTGCCCAGATTAAATAGTCTTATTTTCTTTTGTTTCTTCCCAGCTTGTCTTTTGAGGGGAAAGTTCAGGATAACAAGAATACAATTCAGTCTTCCTCAAAGAGCCATAGTTTCATTTATAACAAGATTTAAAGATAAGTGGTAGAATTTAGATCCCTTTGTTTGCAAAGGGTCCTTGTAATGTAAGAACATGAAGTCTTAAGAAAGAATCTGAAGATAGTAAATTCAGGTCTACTGAGTTAATCCAAAAGCACTTTTATAGTGACTTTCAGCAGAATTAAACATGTTTGAATGTTTCCTAAAAGAAGCTCTATTTAACAGCAACGTTAGAGATGAGGAGCATCACTAAAATTTAGCTTTATTATGATAATTTTTTAAAATGTTGAATATTCAAGTATTAGTGAACAGTATTGTGATGTTCAACTATATATATAACTACCATAAAATATGTTTTGAAGGATGTCAGAATACATTTTTAAAAAAATATAGAGCCTATAACTTTCTATTTTATAGGGTATTGTTAAAGAAATTCCAAAAATTAATAGTTTTAAATGGAAAAATTCTTCAGAATATTTTAATAAATAAAAGTTTCTTTTGTCATAAGTCAGAGAAAAACATCCATATTGAAGCATTAATTTGTGCTTTGTATATCATTTTTGTTGCTAATGTGAAAAATCAATCCTTTACTAGATTTCAGAAGGACCCCACTTGGTCAGAAACTGGAGATAGGTATCTGCTGAAACTCTTTAGAGATCATCTCTTCCATCAGGTGACAGAAGCAGGTGCTCCATGGATTGACCTCAGTCACATTATTTCTTGTCTTAACAAGGTAACCTGTATCTACTTTAAAATTGTAATACTCTTCACTTGTTAATTTGGATTTCAGCTTTGGTAAAAGATTTTTAAATGAATAAAATAGGGATCTGCCATTACTATAGCTTTTAGAGGAATTTAATAAGATAATAATTTGTTTCATTTAATTACCCTGTGGAATGGAGCTGTTCATGATTGCACTAAATAAATTATTACTTATTTATTATTATTATTGTTATTATTATAAATAAATTTCTAATTTATTTAAAGAAATTTCTTTTTGGATCAAATATTATGGGGCCTTTGGCATTTCATGAAATTTATTATTTTGATTCATTTTTATCCTTTTAGGGTAGTCTGTTATAATTTTCATAAAGTATTTTTTAAAATGAAAGGCTACATTACCATCTTTGGAATTAGGAATACCTTGTTTCAAGGTTTGCCTCTAGTCCATGCTGACTGAGTGACCTTGGGCAAGTCACTTATTAATCTTTCTGGATCCCTGGCAGCTTTGAAACTATAGTTCCCAAGCAGTTGCTGATAGACATTGGTAGAAGGGGTTTCCTTACCAGTAATTTCCCTATAACAGAGAAATCACATGTTGAAACTATAAAAAAATTAAAAAACAATTATCGCTAATATCATAGGATCTTTTGTGTGATAAAATATGATTTCAGAATTGGTCATAATTTGTGCAGCTGCTCTATACAAGGTACTAAAAGAAAGGCTATCTTGCAGAAACTGTAGACTTTTTTACATATACTTATAGTTTGTTCCTTATTACATAGAAATTCAAAACAAAAAGTTGTAAATGATCAGGTACAGCCATAAAGAAATGAGAATGGGAATCATTTAGAATGGTGAATTGCTTGAGTGATTGGAGTCATGAGTTGAGTTGGATTAGTTAGGAAAAAGTTCAAGGTTTGTAATTTTGAAAGTGCATGATTTGGCAGAAGGAGGTTTGAGAGGAGTTTTATGGGGAGGGGGGGGTCTAGAACACATCATAGAACCCTTCTCTTTAAACACCCACCTAGGACATGTGGATATCAGTATGTAAGCTCAGAATCAGGAAGCAGCACATAAAGTGTGAGGAATAAGCAGTCTCTTTGTTTGTGAGGGGAAAGGGAAAGCCAGCCATGGCAGATGTTGTCAGACTCTCAGTTTCCAACTGGATTTTATTTATTTGGTCTGGCTTTTAAACAGGTGCCTATGTCCTTGTTTTGAAGATATTCAATCTATAATCTGATGTAGTGGTCTCCATTATTGTTTCATTATAGCTTATTTCAGGACAGTACTGTTGGACTTTGGGGTGGGGAATGTGAGTGACATTGAATTCACAGCTGCCCCAGTATGGCATTTGTTGAGAAATTTTTTTCTCCTGAATTTTTCCTGCTAAGTAGATTTTAAGGAGGTTGATGTGTGGTTGGTTGGTTGTTTTTTGTTTTTTGTTCATAGTTTTAATTTCTTAGTTTTTGTTCCTGTTACAGCTGGATGCTGGCGTGCCCGAAAAAATAAGCCTCATTTCCAGGGATGAGAAGAGTGTCCTCGTGGTGACGTATAGTGACTTGAAGCGCTGCTTTGAGAACACTTTTCAAGAACTAATTGCAGCTGCCAACGGCCAGTTGTAGTATCTGCTAAAAGCATGCAGGACATTGCTGAGGAACTTGACCCATAGCAAATTGCACTACCGCTGAGTTGTCGTTGTCATCACAGTCGTCGTCTCGTTTGACATTTGGGAAGCAAATGGGAGTTGAGCATTGCTGCTCACACTTGAGTCAGGTACACAGTTACTGGAAAGGGAGAGTGTTTCCCTTATTGTAGATCGATGGCTGCCACCGGAGGCTTTATCTGTGAAGAAATTATTTTAGAGGGAGGAACACCAGCAGGTGCATGATGTTCCTGCTTTTATTTTTTCCACTTGTATATGCACTAATTTTAATTTTTTAAGACTTTTTTCTGATCTCTGAAGTTTTGCCACATTGTATACTTATTAAGGGAAACTATTTGCAAGGACACTTTTGGGCAACATTTTTGTCACTTGAGGATATTGCAAAATTTGCTCATTTTGATATAATTTGCCCAGGATAGCATAAAGGACAAGGTAAATAATTTCATAGAAATGCCCTTCTTTAAAGTACAGTATAGTGCATAATCCTTATAGGAGTTTTGAATGCAAGCTCTATATGCCATCCGCTGTTAGTTATCCAACCAGAAAATGGAGATTTTTTAAAAGAACACTCAAAGCAAAGTATCATTGAATTGATAGATTCAAATTCCCCTATCAGTTGATTTAAGTACTTTCTGAGCAAAATGATAAATTAATGTTATTTGAAACATTTGGGTGAACATCAGTAATTAAGGAGCATGTTTAGTTGTTTGCTCCAAATACAGCCAGCGCCTTTTAAAAAAGTGTATGTCTGTTTCCCTGATAGTCAGATGCATTTACATTTATGCAATTTTTTTAATAGAGAAAAATTTTTTTAAAGAAATTGTGTTTTTAAAAAAAAAAAGGCCTGAAGTTCAGGAGTGTATTACTTTAGGTTATTTACAGTATACTTTTTTTTGTATAGAGTTCTGTTCTTTGAACCACAGCTTTATTATGGTACTTTACACTGGATACAGATACAAAGACACTGTTAAGAAGATTAAACTAAACACAGCAGCAGTCTGGCATCAAGAGCTTTTTGAAGTTTTTCAGCCTGAATCTGGAGGGATAATGATCTGCTGTGCCTTTGCAGTCACTGCTTAGCCCAAAGTAATGTTCCTTTTGATAATAACTCACCATGTGGAATATTCCTGAATAAGTCACTCTCAAAAGTTTGGAATTTTCCTCCTCTTAACTTTCTTAATATTTGGACATGCAGTTGCCGCCAAACTTGGGTATTCATGGAATTTATAGTAAAAGATAAAACACCTATACTTTGATACTGAAGACTGCCAAATACATAGGAATTTTCTTTCTTAATGCAGTAGTGAAGACTATGTATCTTTTCCCAGCACTGAATGTTTTAATAGCACTGGGTGCTCACCATGCAACTATGAAGAAAATGTGGAAACTCAAAAGGTCAGGACAGACTCTAAGCACTTGCAACTGATGTTACTGACTTCAATTTTAATAATTCTACATATTTGTAGTTTTCAGAGAAGTTTTTAATATTTCTCTGTCCACTTTTTATAAGCTTTAAAAATGATTTTCTGCCTTGAGATATGCATCAAGAAAAAGCATCTCTTTTCACCTGAAAGCTTTGAAGACTAGAGAAGCGCTTTACACATTTTAAGAAATGTGGTTGAATCCACATTTGGTAGCATCAGTTGTTGAGTTTTAAAAAAAAATCAATTATTGTTGCATTTGATCTGGATGGATTTTAAAAAGAACATAATGTTCACTATTAAAAAGGATAATTAGCAATTGCCACAATATTGTTCTTTTTAATATAAAAGGAACAAGAATTTGCAGGAGTTAACATGCAAAAGTCTTTTATCATTAGCTCGTGTATTTGAGGAAGAGCAGCTGTCTTTTTATATATGTTTTTGACAAATCATATTGTAATTCTTTTGTACAAAAAAGAAGTACTTGTATTCTAGAAGAAATATGAAATGCTTAATTTATAAGCGGGCTGGAGATTTTTTCCAATATTGTTTTCTTTGAAAATGAAAGGGGATCATCTATTTAGTTTTTGGGTTTGGGAACCTTTAAAAATTTAATTTGTGGACCAATGTTTTGTGAAAGCAAAGAAAGGGCAGGGGTAAAATAGGGCTTGAATTTCTCATTCTATATAGACCAGCAAACTTCCCTCTGCAAGGCAAGTCCAAATCGCAAACCCAAGTGTATTTGCAGCATAAATGCCAGTTTGCTTCAGCCCCCAGCAACCTCAGGACTTGGTTAAAAAATAAAAGGTAGACAGCTGATATGTTTTCATAAGTAAATATTGTCAGCCAGAAAACAGTTGGTGTCAGGTAATACATTTTTTTAAGCTCTGTTTTATATTTATTTTTTCATTTAGTCCATTCTTGGGAATGATTTTAACAAGAACTGTCAGAAGTTCTGCTTAGGTGTTTTTTTGGGGAGCCTTCTTTTCCATTGTGTAATTCCATTTAAGAGGTTGTCTAAAAGTTCATCTGTTTCATTCATAGGAAGATGTCAATGTCTAAAACCCAGTCACAAGTTAAGGACATAATCTTTCCACTCCTTCCTGTTTTGACAGATAAAAGCACAGAAAGGGCAACCTTAGAAATCATGTAATGTTGGTCATTTAAATTTTTTGTACCTGTTTTAGATTCTGTTACATATTTACTACATTGTAAATATTTTTGAGGGTACCTCTTTTTTTGGTTTCAACCTTGTTTCAGTGATTCATACGTCAACAGCTTCCCTAAAAAGCACCAGTATATTAAGTTCTAATGTCATGATCCCAATATGTGTTACTCATCTTTAATCCTATTTTCAGTCTTCATGTGTACAGCAGTATTTTTAATAAAGAATTACAAAAATACGGTTGTTTTCTTTCTTCTGTCTGATTATTTAGTATTTGCCATGATGGTGAGTATTAAAGATTATGACTCACATACACATTTCTGGAAAATTTTTAGCTCTTGAATTATACAACTGAAGATAAATAAGATGGCTATAGATTTATAAGATTATTTGTATCATTTCAGTTAAAATTTTTATATAGTCTATGCTTGCTAGGTAATACCTAGTTTCTTCACATAGTTAATGTGAACAAGAGGAAGACATATTGTAACTTCCTTATTAATTTGCACACTGAAAGTCTCAGCATAGATTGCTTTCATTGTTTCTATACCTTGGTAGTAATTTATATAATATTTTCCTTTCTCTAATGACTTGTTTAAGATTATAGAATCTCTGAAAATTATAAGAATCTCAAATTCAATTTCAGGTAATCGCATTCTTCTAAAAATAATGCTTTTTCATTAGAATTTCAGTAATCAAGTGTCTGAGGCCATATTTGACTTCTAGTTCTGATTTCCTATGAATTGTCCTCTTACGAAGTTTAATTGAATACTTTAGCAGAGTGTTCTCTTAAATAATAGCTCATGGCTTATTAAAATAACATTACTGATCATTTTTAAATAATATCTGTATCTTTTGTAGTGCCCAAGAATGTTGTTTTTAATGTTGTCTGACATTTTTTTAAAATACTGAAAAAAGGTACAGAAAGTAATTTGGTAGAGATTTATATGCACCATATACTTATTGGGAACTGAGAATTTATAAATGAAATTGAATCCTCACTTTCTACTATTTCAAGCTTTCCTAGGAGGGGAAGGACTTGAGCTAAAGAAAGAGAAGAAGGAATTGTGAAGGCTATCTGGTAGGTTTTAGAGTTGTTTAAAAAAAAAAAAGACTAAAGATTAAGTTTTGAGGAGGGGAAATTTGAGGATACGAGAAGTTAAAGTAGAATTCATAGTAAAGGAAGAGGAGGGCTTGGGTAGAAGTACCTACAGAGGACAAGGAACAGTACAATAGAGCTTTCAAGGAGAAGATAGTTACTCCAGTAAAATGTAGGGAAGAGTGAGATAAGGGAAAGGAATTTGACTGTAACTATCAAGGTATCAAGGTATTAACAAGATGCTAACCCCTGCTGCTCAAGTTCTTCTGGTGAGCTGCTAGCAAGAAAAATGAGGACTGAAGAGCTCTGTTTCTGTAAGCATGGAAACAGGGAGACTTGAAAAGTACTACATTTAGATTTCAGTGTTTATATTTCTGTCATGGCCAAATGACTTCCTTTTGTGCGCAAAGTTATGAGGAAGAATGTTGTGTTCCTCAAAAAAAGAAAAATGGAAGAAATGTTTCAGTATGAAGAACAAAAAGGATCTGAGACAGGAGAATACTGACCTGTGTCTTGAAGAGAAAGCAGGACCACTCAACACTTGGAGTGAAGAAACCAGTATAAGACTTATTGAAGAGGGGAGATCTGAACTCCGAAAAAGTAGTTGCTCATTCTCCAAGAAATAGTGATGAAAATCCAGAAGTTCTATCATAACAGAGTCAGAAGAAGGGATGAGGAGTGTGATGGTTGATGACTTCTTGGTGAGTATTACTGAGGCAGTGATTTGTGAATACAGAGGTCTGATGTTTTCCCAGGGCATGGCTCTTAAGACATGACAGAGAAATTATCAATTCTTGGTCAACTGGATAAATACTACCCATTTCTGATGAATTATTCAGGCACAAGTGATATTACCAAAAGGAATTTTAAAAGAACATAAGTAGTATTTCATCACTTCTCATCTAAGACAAGGTATTCAGAAGAGAAAGCTGGTTTGGGGAAGTGACCATTTGGATAAGAAGGTAATAGAATGTAATTTGGATTTCTAGACAACAACTTAAAGGAACAGTAGGATCTATCCAGGGATATATTGATCTTAATAAGTACTGCTATTGTATTTGCTTGGAGTCAAGCAAGTTAAATCAAAAGGGATTTAAGCTGGGGGAAAAAAAAACTAGAGAAGAAACTGCTTATTTACTACATTCAGCAAGAATATAGACAAGAACTACAGTACATACAAAAGGATTACTAGTTGAATATTCAGATATTCATAGAAGACAAAATTAAAGATAGCAGTCAAATACAAGTTCATACATAAATTTGTAAGGTATAGGTAACAAATATGAATTAAAAACCTAAGGCAAGGAGACAAATTTTATCTTAGGCATGCCTAAATTTGGTGTGATGAGACCCATAATTGGAAGGATGTGCTATATTGAAAAGAAATGCAAAATATGGGAGGGTAGTGGAGGGAAAGCACCAAAGCACTGTATAATGAAAAATTATATTCATATGAGGAATCTAAGAGGTGGGAAAGAGGAAGCATGGTATGGAACATTTGGGCAAAAACCAATGGAAACCAGAACAAGTGATACTGTCTTTCATATACTACAGACCACTGAGAAGGGAACAAAGGAGTTTAGGACATGTCAAAAGCCTTGCAGAGATAAGTGTTAGAGCAGTGAAGGGAGACTTTAATTATCTAGACACCTATAGGAGCACGTTGTCTTCCTCTTATGTCTTCCTATTACCTCTTTTCTCTCCCCTTCCTCCCCAGCTACCCCTTGCTCTTGTAAAAACAAGCAGGTATTTCTTGATTTGTCATAATGATAATTTCATCCTTCAAATAGTGGAGTGATCAGCAAAGGTAAGTTCTATTCAGAATATGATTATCAATAATAAGGAGAAACAGGTTACACCAGTGGAAATGATGACAAACTGTAGTAGGGGGCTAGAGAGTAAACAACCTCATTATTTTTGAATTTTTGATGAAGGGAAAAGCTGAAAATACTCAGATATTTGCTTTGGGTTTGGAAGCAAAGACTTCAAAGACTCATAGCATCCCATGGACCAAAAATTCTATGGGGGAAATTATCCCAGAAGAAATGAAAAACTCCTAAGAAAGAAATTCCAAAGACTCAAAATTGCAACAAAGGGGGTAGGGGAATGGAGCATTGTATAAAAAGACTAATGGATGCATAGAGAGCTCCCCAACCTTGGATTTCTTAAATGTACAGAACATGGAAGCAAGGACAGATAATGGAGAATTTGAGTGCAAAGGTATAGTATAGTCCTCTAAAAAGTGTCACTAGTACTAAAACAGAATAAAATGAGGCCAGATGAAAAAGATTTTGTTGCGTTTCAGTTAGCTGTATTGGAGAAAAGAGGAAGTTAAGAAAAAGAATAGAGCCATGGTTTGGGTAGATGATGTGGCCATTAAAGGAGATGATCAGTGAACATAGAGAAGAGAAAGCAGACTTGGATAAAAGGTGAAGACCATCAGCAAGTTAATACTAGACACAAATTTCACATTTATTAAGGGCTGGGCACTGGGAATACCAAAAAAGGCAATCCTGCTTTGAAGAAGCTTGTATTCCAATGTGACCAACTTTGTACAAGAAAGGTATGTACAGGATTAGTTTGAACTAGTCTCAAGTCACCAAGATTAAGCATTTGGAAAGATGGTTTGCAGGAAGTGGAACTTTACCTAAAGCTTGAAGGAGGATATGAGGAAGGAAAGCCTTCCAGGCATAAGGGCCAGCCAAAGAAAATAGAGATGGAGTGAGACCAGTGCCACTATTAACAAATATGTGAAGGAAATTGAGATACAAGAAGACGGAAAAGGGTCAGGTCAGGAAGACCAAAGCAAGAGGATTCAGTGCTTCTTCTTGGAAATAACTGGAAGTCAAAGGAGTTTATTGAATAAGGAAGTGATGGTGACCTATGCTTTTAGTAAAATCACTTTGACACCTGAATGCAAGATGAATTAGAGAAAGACTTGAGTCAGCAAAATCAATAAGCTATTGCAATAATCTCAGGCATAACATGTGCCTACAGTGACATAAGAGAGAGGGTATATAGGATAGATGTAACAAAAATAAAAACAGAACTTGACAACTAATTGGATATGGGGAAGGATGGGGGTTGGGGGAGGTGAGAGTGAGGAATTGAGGATGACACCTATGTTATGAGCCTGTGTAACTAGACAATAGGGAGATTAGAGAGAAGGGAGGGTTTGGTGGGGGGGGGGCAGATAATGAGTTCAATATTAGACATGTTGAGTTTAAGAAGTCTGCTAGACATCCATTTCAAGCTAATAGGTAGTTGATGTGAGATGAGGTCAACTGATAACTAGCCTTACTTCCTTTTTTGTATTTTAATAGGGCTGTGAAACAGGAAGGTGGTGTAGATATAGTTTGCCTAGTTTTTTGTTTTGTTTTGTTTTTTAAACAAAAACAGTAGTTAGAAGTTTCCCTATGCTCTGTGTGCGTATGTCTGTGTTTAAGTAATAGAAGAAATTAATGCTGTGGACTGAGGGCCAAGCCCTGCATGTCCTGGAACTAACAATGGTTAATATTTTTAAATACAGGAAAACTTTATTTTAAATGTTAAAGCTATTACTAGCTTGAGAGCCATGCAAAAATGTATTGAAGGCTGGGGCAGCTAGGTGGCACAGTAAGAGCACCCGCCCCAGAGTCTGGAGGACCCAGGATCAGTTCAGGCCTCAGAAAATTAGCACCCACACATAAATAACTAGCTGTGTAACCTTGAGCAAGTTACTTAACCCCAATTGCCTTAGGGGGGAATTTTTTTTTTAATGTATTGAAGGAGGATTTGAACAGGCAGTTTAGGATTCCTAGTCTAGATCAGCAATAAGATAATAAAATAAAGAATAATAGGGACTTGGGTTAAAAAAAAGCACAAGTACAAGATGGAGGAGGTTAGACAGTAGTTCATCTAAAAGATATATGGGGACTGCAAGCCCAATTTACGTCAACTTTGATATGGCAACCAAGGAAGCTAATGCAATTAGAGGTTATATTCAGATGCAACATCCAGGAAAAGAGAGGTCATAATATCTCTGTATTCACTCCTGGTCCAAATCCATTTAGATTCTGTTCCCTTCTAGGTTCTACATTGTAGGAAGAACACTGACAAGCTGGAGAATGTCCAGAGGAGTGTAACTTCATGTCATATGAGGGATCAGTTGAAGGGGGTAGGGTTGGTTAGCCTGAAGAAAAAATCTGGAGCATGCAGTTGGGGAATAGGTACGTGAAAGCTGCCTCATCAGCTTTGGGGAATTAACATTTGTTCTGCTTGGCCCCAGTAGGAGCAGTGAGTGCCATTTGCAGAGGTAAAGTTGTACTTGATGAAATAAAAAACTTTGTAGCAGTCACTGGCTTTTCAAAACTCAAACAACACTCAAAACACTTCTCTTTCCTGTGTATTGACCTTTATTTTCAACTTGAAAACACTTTTGTATTCATATTTTGCATTCAGTTATCCTGTTTCTATGCCCATACTAATGTGCATCACAAAAAGTATCAAAGTTGGAAGGGACCTTAGAGCTTTTTAATACAAACCATGCCTGAAAAGTTAATGTAGCTGTGCTTGTCAGGTATGTTTTTAGGAAGGATACTTTTTTTAGGTATATTTTGACTAGACATGTAGCTTCCAAGATCCTGATGTTCACATGTAGACAGGAGAATTAATGTAGTGCATGAGTACACTAGGCAAGTTTTATGAGTTGGAAATAAAGGTCAGTACACAGGAAGAGAAGTGATTCAAGTTGCATCTTCAAAGTAAGCAAATTTGTTATAATCAGGCCAAGAAAACTTTGAGCTGGTGACATTTTAATGGCTTTTAAAGATGGGGGAGAGAGGAGATTGCATGGCAAGAAAAGACCATGCCTGAAGAAAGACTTAAAGACAGAAAACTCTCATGTATCCTTCTCCCTCTGCATCTTGCAGAGGCATTGAGTAAGTGTACCTGAGACAAGTCAAAAGGAATAGATTAGGAAAGATGAACGTGAAAGAATCTAAGTTTAAGGAATTTAAAACTAAGTAAAAATCATCATTGGAGGGTGTGGTAAATTACAGGTTAAAAAAACAAAACCACAAACGTGGTTTCAGTAGCAGTATTAGGTACTATAAATGGGATAGTGTTTGGGGTGAGAAGAACGTTGTCTTGCTGAGACAATAGCTAGAAAAAGGTAGTACTGCTAATGATAGAGGAAGAAAAGGAACTTGCACTGTGCTAGGATAGAGTTGAATATAGTGTACAGTCTGTACTCTCAAGAAATTTAAAATTTAGTTGGAGAGACAAACCATACTCCTCAATGCTGTGAGTATCCCCCAATATTCCACCCTTAGCCCCTTTCTCTTCCTCTGTCTCATTGATTTCATTAGCTTTTATGTGTTCAACTATCATTTTTATGTAATTGATTCCCATATCTTGTCCATTGAAGGCAGAGGTTACCTCTGGGAAGTGGTCAGGGAAGCTTCTTGGAGGAGGGTCGTGGTGGGCAGGAATAGAGTTAGGAATAAATACAAATTCAAATAGAGTCGACAGGATTTTTCTATTTTCCAGATATACAATAGAAAAAGGTAGCAGAATGTGGCAACCAATTCGTTACACAATAAAGAGATGAAGATTTTATTAATGTTTTTAGTATTGGTTGTTTGAGAGGTGTAGAGAAGATTGTTTGACAGGAGGTCTTGTAAAAGGCTGGTAAATTGCTCTGCCTTCATACAAATTTGAGGTGAATGGTTCCAAAATAATTTTGAAAGTCTGTGATTTCACCACTGTTACATCTTCCATAAGCACAGATTACAGTCGTCCTATTCCTTAGTAATAGTTGATGATAAAAGCTAAATTCTTAATTAGCTGTAGCCAAAAAAATCTGTCCACTTGGTGAATAATTTTCTGATGATAAGCCTTTTTTTTTTTTTAAACTTTTTGGGAGGGCAGCTAGGTGGAACAGTGAATAGAGCACTGGCCCTGGAATCAGGAGGACCTGAGTTCAAATATGGCCTCAAACACAACACAAAAACTAGCCTGTGACCTTGGGCAAATCACTTAACCCCAACTGCCCTCAAAAAAAAAAAAACTTTTTGGAGGGGGAAGACAGGGCAATTGGGGTTAAGTGAATTGCCTAAGGTCACACGGCTAGTAAAGTGTTACATGTCTGAGGCCAGATTTGAACTCAGGTCCTCCTAACTCCAGGGCCGGTGCTCTATTCACTGTGCCACCTACCCACCCCCTGATGATAAGCCTTTCTGCACTTAGCTGGGATGATCCTTAAATAACAGTTGTTACATTACCCAATACAGAACCATATTCTGAGTCTTTAATCCACTTTAGGACAAGTCCAAGCCTATGCTTCACTAGCATAACCATCTGCAACTCATGGTCACTCCCATTTCACAATTAATCATTAGAATAAAGCTTTAGGTGGAAGACAGTAATTCATATGGTTCAGAATATCTTAATATCAGAATGCTAGATGGTTTAAATGAGAAGAGTAAGGTCGGGGTAAATTAGTACATTTCTGTCATCTCCATGAAAATAATAAGAGCAGTTATAATAAAAGGATTAGCAGACCAGGCAATTCTGGTGACTGGGGAATAATTATTGCAATGCAAACATCCAGGGAACTCATGCAAACCTAGGAAAGGTAAAAGTATTCCTTATGATATTGACAGGTTAGCCAAAATTTGGGGATAGACAACCACTTTTTTTTTCTTTTTGGACAGGGGAAAGGCAGGGTAATTGGGTTAAATGACTTATCCAAGGTCACACAGCTAGTGAGTGTTACGTGTCTGAGGTTGGATTTAAACTCAGGCCCTCCTGACTCCAGGGCCAGTGCTCTATTCACTGTGCCATCTAGCTGCCCCCAGAGAACCACACTTATTCAATTATTGAGGAATGTCAGCAGCTTTAAAATATCACCTCAAACATTATTGAATAAAAAATATGTAGGCAAAAAATTCATGATTTTCAAGAAAATATAGTTGAATTACTAACCTGGGTCCTTAGTCCAAAAATGCACTTACATTAAGATCTATGCTGGGAGTGGAGAAATACATAAATTGTCCCCGATTGCAGTTTGTGACAATTGATTATGCTTTGAGTGTATCAAGTACTATGATTCTCTAATTCCTCACTGGAGTGTGAAGGTGACTCTGGATTCTTGGAGGCTAGTCTGGGAGATCTCAAGCTCTGGAAGGCCGCCAAGGCCTTCATCACCAAGGGGCTGGTCTCCTACCTTCCTGCTGATGAACTTTTTCATCCATAGTAGTTTATGAAGACCATTTATCCAATAAGATATGGAGGAGTTGGCAATCTTTTTTTCTTCAGATTTTATTTTTTAATATTTATTTACCGTTCCAAATTCTCTTCCCTCTATATGATTTCCCTCACCCACTGAGTAGGCAAGAAATATACTCTCCATTATACATATGAAGTAATGAAAAACATTTCCATTTTAAATGTGTTGCCGAAAAAAAGTGAAAAAATATACTTCAATCTGTACTGAGGTTATCAGTTCTCTCTCTGGAGGTGGATAGCATTTTTCATCATGATTTCCTTGAAATTGTGGATGGTTGTATTGACAGAGCAGTTAACTCTTTCACAGTTGATTATTATTATAATATTGCTGTTACTGTGTACAATGTTCTAGTTCTGCCCTAAAACTTTATTTTGCATCAGCTCATATAAGGCTTCTCGGGTACTTTGGAAACCATTCCTTTCATCATTTCTTACAACACAGTAGTATTCCATTACATATCACAATTTGTTTGGCCATTTTCCCATTGATGGGCTTCCCCTCATTGTCCAGTTCTTTGGCACACACACAAAAAGAGTTGCTATACATATTTTTGTACATATGGGTCCTTTTTATTTTTCTTTGATCTCTTTCGGATACAGACTTAGTGGCACTATTGCAGGATCAAAAGGGATGCAGTTTTATAGCCTTTTGGGCATAGTTCCAGATTTTTCTCCAGAATGGTTGGATCAGTTCACAACTCCACCAACACTAAAATCCTCTCCAGCATTTGTCATTTTTCTTTTTTATCATATTAGCCAATCTAATAGGTGTGAAGTCAACCTCAGAATTGTTTTAATTTGTATTTTTCTAATTATTAGTGATTTAGAGCATTTTTTGATAGGACTATTGATAGCTTTGATTTCTAAAAACTTGTTCACATACTTTGACCATTTATCAATTAGTGAATGGCTTATATTTTTATACATTTGACTTAGTTTCCTATATGTTTGAGAAATGAGACCCTTATCAAAAAAACTTGCTGCTTATGTTTTTCCCAGTTTCCTACTTCCCCTTTAATTTTGGCTGCAGTGGTTTTGTTTGGGCAAAACCTTTTAAATTTAATGTAATAAAAATTAACCATTTTATCTCCTGTAATCCTCTCTATTTCTTCTTTAGTCATAACCTCTTCCCTTATCTGTAGATCTGAGAGATAATTTTTTCCATGCTCTCCTAATTTGCTTGTGATGGCACCCTTTATAGCTAAATTACATACCCATTTTGATCATATCTTGGTATATGGTGTGAGATGTTGGTCTATGTCTAGTTTCTGTGTGGCTGCTTTCCAGTTTTCCCAGTAGTTTCTTTCAAATAGTGAGTTCTTGCCCCAATAACTTGGATCTTTGAATTTATCAAAAACACTAGATTACTATGGTCAATCTACTACATACACAGATAGATTGTGTGTTTAATCTATTACAATGGTCAACTTCTCTATTTCTTATCCAGTACCAGATTGTATTGATTAGTGCTTTTCTAGTTTAATTTGAGATTTGGTATTGCTAATTCTTCACTTTTTTTTCATTGTTTCCCTTAATATGCTTTTGTTCTTCCAGATGAATTTTATTTTTTTTTCAAGCTCTATAAAACAATTCTTTGATATTCTTATTTACAGGCCACTAAAGTAAAATAATTTAGGTAGTATGGTAATTTTTGTTGCATTTTCTTTGCCTACCCATGAGCAGCTAATATTTTTCCGCTTGCTCAAATCTGTGTTTATTTGTGTAAAAAGTGTTTTGTGATTGCATTCATGTAATTCCTATGTGTGTGTTTGCACACACATTCCTATGTTTGCAGGTAGACTCCCAAGAATTTTATAATCTGTAGTTATTTTAAATGGAATTCCTCTTTCTATCTCTTCTGCTAGGTTTTGTAGGTATGGAGTTGCAATATTCAAATATGATAGCATTTCCCTTACTGCAATCATAGATACTTGAAGGTATGATTCATACAATCAGTCATTTTGAGTTGAAAGATATTACAGTTCAGTTCTTAGTCTCAGACACTTACTAGCTTTGTGACCCTGGGCAAGTCACTTACCCCTGTTTACTTCAGTTTCCTCATCTATAAAATGAGCTGGAGAAGGAAAAGACAAACCACCCCTAAATAGGGTCATGAAGAGTTGGACACAATTAAAAGGTGAAACAGAGCATTCCTTACAATAGTCCCTATGAGGGTACTAATACAAATATCTTGATTTAACAGATCAGGAAATTATGGGCTTTATGTATATTTTAAAGTTATCTGTGGATATGATTTTTCACAATGCTTCCTCCTTCCCCTTTCCCTGACAAGTATTGCTCCCCCTCTTTTTCCTTATCCCTCTCCCCTTGTTCTTGTTCCTGTTTCCCTCCCTCTCTTCTTCCTCTCTGTTTTCTCTCATATACTCTCTCCCATTCCCTCTCTCTCTCTCTCTCTCTCTCTCTCTCTCTCTCTCTCTCTCTCTCTCTCACTCACTCATACACACACAGAGGAATATAACTTTTTTGTGGGCTATTTCAGTTTTGTCTTTGTATCCCCAATATGATACTTTGTATTGAAGTGAAGCAACATGCCCAGGGTTGTGTAGCCATGAAGTATCAAAGCTCTAACTCAAACCCAGGTCTTCCAACTCCCAAACTAGCTTATTTTCCACCATAACATGCTACAGAAATGTAGGAGTGTGTTACTACAGCAAGTGCCCTCAGATTTTTTATGCAACTTGGCTATAGCTACATTGGCTATGTTTTGATGCATGTAGATATAATTTGAGTTCTGCCTTCCTAAACTGAAACAACTTGAGTTATGTTCTCTGCATGGTTTGTCAGAGATACCTGTAAAGGCCTGCAGTTTCTTCTTTGCCTCATAAACCATAGGATTTGTAGGGGAAGGAAAAAAATCAGGATTTCAAAGATCTGCCTTTCAAAGTTTTGAGGAGCTAATACACTGATAGGAAATAGGAAAACAAAACAAAACAGCTTTATTGGGAAATCTTTTTGTAGAAAACTTTTTAAGTGTTTTCTAACATCTAGAATCAGCTTATGAATCCAAGTCCTGTTATAACATGGATTTCCATGTTTTATAAATCAGTTGTCCAATCTAGAAAATGTAAGTGATCCCACCTGGTTCAACAGTAGACACAGATATCATTTCTTTGGTGGAAATGATATTAAAAAGAAGCTGTTGCGCTGTGTGACCTTGGGGAAGTTACTTAACCCCAATTGCCCTCCAAAAAGCAAAAAAAAAAAAAAAAAGAAGCTGTTGCACCTTAAGGATCATGAGACCCTTCCATCTGCCTCACTGCTGAAATGGTCCATGTGTATTATCTCCCCATTAGAATAGGAGCTAAAGAGCAGGGACTATCTGACTTTTCCAATTGTATTGCCAGCACTTAGCACATTACTACACACAAAGTAAGCATTGAATGAATGCTTCATTCATTTATTCATATTATGGCCATTAGCAGTCATACAAATTAATTTATATTCTTAGAATTAAAATGCCATTTGTCTAATCGGATTATGTAGCAATCCATAGTGATCCTCTTGGTATAGTAGGGAGGGAAGAAGAACTTATTAAGTGCCTTGTTCAGTTACTTGATGATGTCACTCTTTGTGACCCCACAGACCATAACTTGCCAATATTGTCCAAGGGGTTTTCTTGGCAAAGAAATGGCAAAGTGGTTTGCCATTTCCTTCTCCAGTGGATTAAGGCAAACAGAAGTTAAGTGACTTGTCAGGGTTACACAACTAGTGAGTCTCTTGAGGCCAAATTTGAATTCAGGTCTCCCTGATTCCAGGCCCAGTACTCTATCCACCGAGTCACCTGAGTGCTCCTATTAAATGCCTATCACATGCCAAGTGCTGCACTAAGAACTTTACAAATGTTACCTTGTTTCACCTCACAATAACCCTGGGGGGGTGCTATGATCATCCCCATTTTACATTTGGAGAAACTGAGGCAGAGAAGCAATCAAGTGACTTGAGCAGCGTATCCTAGTAAGTGAATCAGGGTCTGAACTCAAATCTTCCTGACTCCAGACCCAGTACTCTCTTCACTATAATACCCAGCTGGAAAGTTCACTGTCAGCAGACCTGACATCCAAACTTTAGCTCCGCTCCTTATTCCCTGTGTGATTTCCTATTGGCGAGTCACTTTACCTTTTCCTCATCTATAAAATGAGGGGATGGTAGGAGATGATCTCCATAGTCCTTTCCTGTTCATATCCCATTTTTTCTAGCTCTCCATCCTATGTCTTTTCTCTTTCAGTGATGCTCCCTAACCATAGTTTTGGTATTAAATGCAGTATTTTTCTTATGCTTTACCTCCAGCATTGCTTCCTTAAAGTATCATTTAATAGCAGGTGGCAGGATGACAATTTTTTTTGCCTTTTTTTTGGAGGGCAATTGGAGTTGTGACTTGCCCCAGGTCACACAGCTAGTTTTTTGTATTGTGTCTGAGGCCGGATTTGAACTCAAGTCCTCCTAACTCCAGGGCATGTACTCTATTTACTGTGCCACCTAGCCATCCCCAGGATGACAATTTGATAAGACATTATGCATGATAAACAGCGGTATATGGCATTCTCCACCTACCCACAATCCCAGAATGTAATACTCAGAAAAAAAAGGAACAAGTCATTCTTACGCTTGCCTTATGCAACTTGGGCTTTTTATGGAAGTTTGGCAGGAATTCTTTAGTGAGATTTTCTTTTCACATCTCTGATCATGATTATCAAATGGAAAACAATTCAGGAAGATCAAAAAATCCTAGATAGGGAGTTAGGAGGGACCTCAAAATTCATCTAGTCCATGTCCTTCCTTGTACAGAAGAGGAACCAAGACCCAGAGGATTTAAGTGACTTACCATAGGTTCTACAGGTAATGAACTGCAGAGGTGGCATTGGAATCCAGGTTCACTGACTCCCAATTTACCACACTTTCCACTATACCATGTTGTCTCTCCAGTGAGATCTCTTTGCAAATCAGGACATCTTCATTCCATTTTAATTGAATGCACTTTTCATTCAGGATTAGTTTTTCTTCTTGTGAAAGTCTTATCTTGAAGCATCTGTTTTTCTAAGCAATTTTCTCATTCTGCTTTAGTTTTTGTTTGCATTTGCAATGTCCTAGATTTTTTTAGGAAAGGCCCTTTTCTAAACATGTGATTTGTGTGCCTCCACTTACAAATTAATCATCAAGGGGGCGGCTAGGTGGCCCAGTGAATAGAGCACTGGCCCTGGAGTCAGAAGGACCTGAGTTCAAATGTGGCCTCAGACACCATAAAAAACTAGCCGTGTGACCTTGGGCAAGTCACTTAACCCCAATTGCCCTACCTTCCCCCCTCCAAAAAGCAAAAAAAATAAAAATAAAAAAGAAATTAATCATCAAGAATTAGTCAGGTGTTTTGGAGAGTTAATTTATTGTGTGAAGGAAGATACTTAAAATACATTTTGTTAAATGACTAAAAATACAAAACATAACCAAGACTCATTCATAACTGCAGCATACATTCCGTTTGTATAAAAGTAACTTTAAAAATTCCAGTTTCCTTAAATATTTGTGCACAAAAAGCATATACATATAAATATATATATACACATATATTTTCTACCCACTTGATCAAAGATGTATTAGAAAGACTAGGCTTCTGGTTCAAGATTCTTATGGACTGAGAAACCAGGCATGATTCCAATTTTTAATCAGTGCCAAAGCATTGTTTTGAATGTATAATCAGCATTTTTTCCTAGCTGAGTACAAAATGATAAGGTGTTCCCTGCTCAACCTGCACCATTCCATCCCCCCATTAATCATGAAATGGAATTTTCTATTTTAATTCTGAAATGATGCTGCCTGTCTTTGTTTGGAGTTGCTGGGTCTGATAGACAACCTTGCAAGCTTTTCTACATCATTTTTGATGTAGAAACATCTTTGTTTGATTTGGAAAATTAGAGAATTGATTTGGGATTTTGTCTTTTTTCTAAATTCCTGTTTTATTTCTTGATGTTTCTGATTGTCTAACTTGTACTTCTGGTCAGCTATCAGTGGTGGGAAGTGAGAAGAAGAGAGAAGACACAGCTTTACCTTCCCACAGGTACTGACCCTGTCTTTTGTTTGGCTTCATTTCTTCTCTGGTATCTAAATCATCAGGCCCCACTCACTACTCATCTTTGGGCTCCAATTTTCCTTTCTGGGAATGTCCCCATTTAAATGATACTTTGTCCTTTTTCATGTACATGGGACTTGTAGTTGAAAGAGTATGTCAAATAGGGAAGCATAAATCCCTCTGTCATTCAACTTTACATTAAAGGACAATGAAATGTAGTTTGTTCTAAAGAGAATGGCAACTTCCATAATGTTGACTGGTCTGTCTGCTTCTGCTTAGAGATCCCAGTGGGAGTACATGGCTTTTCTTCAAGTATGACCAAACTTTAGTGTTGTTTTTCGTTTATGGATTTTAGCTCAAGCCAGGCCTTTCTAAACCTCCAGGCCCTCAAAATGAACACTTTTGGACATCCTGGCTTCCTTCTTTCATCCCTCAGTGTTTAGGCCCAATGACTTAAGACAAGGGGCAGAAAGAGTGAAAGTGGACATTCCCCCTCTAGGCAATTGATTAAGCCAACCTCTCTTAAGTCTAATGGTTTGCATAGATGACATAAAACCTTATGGATTACAAGTTACAAGGATTTTAAAGTGCTTGATAAATAATGTCTAATTCATGTTCTCCAGAATTCCCTATAGGAAGGAAGGAATCCCTATCAAATCAGTTAATTAGCTGAAATAAGGATTTAGATATCTTTCTTGTTGCCTGATTTTATTGGAGATGAATTGGTTTCAGAGGTGGATTCCCCCCCCCCCCCACCTCCCCAGCCTTTATTTTGCTAATTTGAAAATCGTCCTAGAGTCTCTCTCCAAAAGCCTGTATCTTCACTCTAAACTTCCTTTAATGAATCACTATATAAAATCTGATACAAAAGTAACATAAATAGTTTTTTTAGCTTCTGTACATTAATACTGCTAATGATAATGACATTCATCATTGTAAGTCTAAAATGTGACCCTGAGTCCAACAGCCAGCATTCATTAGACCCAAAAGTCATTAGACCAAGCTAATGCCCATTAGCTTCATGTGAAACATGTATAGAAGCTGGAGCCATCCTGGCATGGTATCTCCAGAACTCTGTGCATAGGAAAGGCAGATCAGTGAGATTTGTTAAGGCCAGCAGTATAGACAATGATCAGCTAAATGGTACAAATATTGTAACGAAAATTTCCTGGGATGAGTGTAGTTTACAGTAACATATCCAAGGGAGTGTCTTTATTCTTCCCTTTGTGGAATTCAGAAAAAAACACAACTTTTTCTTTTACTCCATCATTCTTTCTACTCCTTCATTTTACATGCTTCAAATGTAAGATATATTAGGTTAGGAAGAGGCAGCCCATGATGTGGGTGCTATACTAGTCTCCTAAGCCCCACCACAGAGACACAGCTCTTTTTCCTAGCTTTTCTTTACTTTTCTCTACTTCTCTTTTCTTCTTTCCTCTCTCTTCCTGTATCCCATTCTTATATCTTAAGTCTACTTGTGGTACCCATGGCAAATGTTTAGCTTGCTGTTGGCCATCAGAACTTAAAAAAAAAATGCCATTCTTTGTTTTGATGCTGCTGGGCCTCCAGATAAAAGGATGATCTAGAACCCAGAGAGACTTAGAACAAGAACAAAGATAGTTATTGATCTCCTAGAAAATAGGAAAATAGAATTTAGAGTTGGATAAGGGCTTAGTAATTATCTAATCCAACCCCTTCATTTTATAGGTCAGGAAACCAAGATCTAAGATACTTTTTTTTTCTTTTTTGGAGGGCAATTGGGGTTAAGTAACTTGCCCAAGGTCACACGGCTAGGTTTTTGTTTGTGTGTGTGTTAAGTGTCTGAGGCCGGATCCGAACTCAGGTCCTTCTGACTCCAGGGCCGGCGCTCTACTCACTGCGCCACCTAGCTGCCCCCTAAGATCTAAGATGCTTAAGGTCACACAGGTAAGAGAGCTGGAATATGGGTCCAGGTCCCCAGCTCCAAATTAGTGCTGTATACATGCTACCTCTCTTGATTTCTTTCATTAGACAGTCATTTTTTTCCTTTATTATTCAAATGAGCTGGATGCCAGCCTCTCCAAGAGCCTAAAAGGATATGGTTATGCTGTTGGGCCTAGAAATAATTTAGATCATTTACTATATATCTAAAGACTTTAGTGAGAATTCTTCTTTTCATGTTCGTGTTCATTTTTTTGTTAGTCTGGAAAAGCACTCTTAAAAAAAAAAATTAAAATGGCTCCTGTGTAAAGGAAAGAGGTTAAAATGTAAATGTATTACACTGGAGAAGGCTAATTTATATTGGATATAAATATGTATTTGCTTCTTGCAATACTGCTTTATGCTAAAGTTTTAGACTGGTGGGTTCGAGTACAAGACCACTGAATTGTAATCTGGAGGAGGAGAGCAGCATGAGATCTTCCTTTCCAGCTCAGAGTTGTCATATGTAAATCTGCGATTGATTTCATCGACATGACCACAGCTGGAATGGCAGAAATTAGGCCTGGTCACATCAGAAAGGCCGGATTCCTTGCTTCTGCTGGTCACTTTTAAGCTACAAAAAGAAAATTCAAAAAAGTTTGTTTTATTCTCTCCTTTTCCTGAAATTGAATATGTCACTTCTATTCATTTATAAGTCAGTATATGTCATAGCAAGGTCACATTTCCCATTAACTTTGCTCTATTTCATGGTCATAGAATGCTTTCCTAAACTCAAGAGAGTCATTTCATGACAACAAGGTCACAAGAGGAATTGAATATGTGAGGAAATCAGGGCAAATCCAATAATCACTAGCAGGAAAACAATTTAAAGGGATATACACACTTCTTTAGAGTGGATCAGTAATACTTGCTTTGTGTTGAAGGCATGGCATGATTTTTACTACTGTAGCACATTCTCAGCATTGGAAAGGCCCGAAAAGACCAAGCCTAACCCAGACCTTAAAAATCTCTCCTATGTCCTACTCAAGTGGTTATTCATTCCTCCTTTTGTCTTTGAAACATGTTTCTCTCTCAACCCAGGAACTTTTGGGAGTATGAGAAAATAACTTTTTCCCATTGATTTAGGAGAGTTATAAATGATTTTATTGCCTGAGTTTGCCTGTTATGCTTTATTAGCATAATTCCATTATTTGATTTTTGTTGATTTGCCTGGTCTGTGAGTAGTTTCTACACTGGATAGAGGTTCCCTGATATTTCCCTTCCCTGATATTAAACATTCCCTATTGTGAAAGGAAGCATTGTAGAAAATAAAAATTAATGAGACTTTATATGACTAAGCTCTCCTGGGGCATTCTCAATCCTGTAAGGATAGCATTAGCAGGTCAGGTCTATACGTAATCATAAAATGAAGGAGTGAGGTCTGCTATGTTGGAGAAAAACAACTTCTGTGCTAAGCTTGACACATTCCATATAACCAAATAGCTAATATGGAAAACTCAGTTTTTCTCTCCTCAAAAGCTTAATTGAAATATTCAGGTTGATAAATTATGTCCAACGTCTTGGTCTTGTTATATCCTGGATTGGCAGAAGACAAATGCCCTGATGAAATTTTTAGAATCAATAGAGTAGATATTATAGGTTGGGTTGTTCCCTTAGACAAATAAGTATTATAGTCTAATAGGTTCAGGCAGCTATTCATCTTAAAAGTGTTTCAACAACAGGAAAAAGTCTTCAGGACTTGAACCTCTTTTATCCCTACCTCTTCATTGCCAAGTTAATATCTGTCTGTTCCCTTATCTTCCATGACTCCACACTGCATGGTTATAATAGTCATATTAATGTTTAGCTGTTAAATGGAGTCAAATACTTGAAATTTAGCTTGGGAACACTCTGACCACTCAAATTTCCTTTCAATTTGTGACTTAGAATTGTATGAGCTATTTAGATGAGTTTCTTGTCGTCATAGGCCAGGGTTGTGTGAAAGGGCAGGGAGAGCATCTTTGAGAAAAACCAATCCCTTCCAATATCAGCCTGACCAGGGAGGGGAAGGGACATCCACCAAGACTTGACTCTTTTGGGTCCAGTTCCTATCTGCTAGGTCAGGAATGCAGCCAAAGAAGCTGAGGTGGGTGGGTGGGGCTGATGAGAGGGCATGGATGTATTCTGAGAAGGAGTGACAGGGATGATAGGTATTTACTTTCTCTAGCTTTGTGCTACTTGCTTAGGTCAGACAGGTTCATTGTGCTCATGGGAAAAAAGGCAAAAGAATCAAACACTTGGCTGCCAGAAAGTGGAAGGATTAAAAGACCTTTACTTCATAGAGGTCACTCCCTGGGTGACTCACCTTAATGAGCAATAATAATCATCTCCTAAACATAGAGAGAAAAGGCGTTTAACTACTTTCTGGTTATCAAGAACTGACCCTGGCATGGTTGGAGAGCATTTTCCTTTGGAAAGAATTTCCATTGCATTTTCCAAGTCTTTGGAACCAAGTTGTTCTTGGCTGGTACACCATAACCATAAGGATCTAGAACTGGAAGGGACCTTATTTGATACTTTACCCACAGCCCTAGGAAAAACCTTTTTCTGAAACTTGCACTAGTATAAAACATGTCGTTTTCTATATGCTTCTGAAAAAGACGAGAGTAGCCAACCCTCCAATATCCTTGCCCCTTCTCCCCATTCCCCACCCAGGTTTCCTCATCCCCTACCCAAACATCAGGGTGGACTTAGGTTTGCTCTCTGTCCAAGTAAAGCGCTTCAGCTCTTGGGGTGCCAACACCATGCCACTGTCTGCCTGGTAATCCTATGGGAGGAGGAATAGAGTTAGACTCTGTGATCAACAAATGCAGAACAACATGGCCTCAGAGTCTCAGACTTGACCCATCCTGCATTGGGTGTTATGTCTGAAACCATTCCTGCCGACCATCAACTTCCCTTGTGGGTATGCATCCTCTACCCTGGCTCCCAATTATACAAACATGCATGAATCTGCCTATTAAGTAGGTGTTTTTTACACCAATGACCCCAAATATTGAAATTGAATTCAGCAAACATATGAGAAAGGAGAGAACACTAACAATTGGGGGGGACCAGAGAAGGTTCACTTCTCTATGAGATCTGAAGAAAGAAAAGGGTGGATGGAAAAGATGGGATAGAGGTAGAATATATAAGACTTGGAAATAAATTGGATATGGGAGAGTGGTGAGGAATAAGGGAAAAGAAGAGTCAAGAATGTCTCCAAGATTATGGATGGGGTATCTGGAAGGAAGGTGATACCTTCAACAGAAATATTGAAGAATGGAGGAGACCAGGTTAAAAAGATAACATGAATTCCATTTTGAACATGCCTAAAAGACACTGAGGAGGAAGAGTCCAGCAGACTCAGATCATGCAAAACAAGTACTAGAAAAGAACCAGGCCTGGACATATAGAATTAGGAATCATCTTCATAAATATGTTCTATAAGCCCATAGGAGCTGATGCACTTCCTGCAGAAAAAGAAGAGAAAAGGGTCCAGAAATGGTAGAGGGAGAACAGTCCATCAAAAAGGACTGAGAAAGAGCAGGAGAACCAGGAAGGCAGTTATGGAGGCTAGGTAGGAAAAAATATCCGGGGTGAAGGAATAATCAGTAGTATTAAAAGTTTCAGAGATCAAGGAGAATGAAGACTGAGAAAAAAAAAGCACCAAATTTAGCAGGTGAAGTTGGTAACCTTGCATATAACAGTTTTAGTAGCTGATTTTAATAGTTCAGCAGTGAAATCAAGAAAAGATAGAAGACAAAGATGATAGCCTACAAGAAAGACTTTCAGAGAAGAGTTATTCTGGAGGACAGTGAATGGGGAAACTGAGCCTTTGTCTGGAACCATGTTCCATGTTCCTTTTTTTTAATGTTATTTAAATAATAATGAAAATATATTTATAAAGTAAAAGTTTATATAAACCCGTCCCCCCTCCGACCTTCCCTATTTCTGTTTATGGTGCCACCATCCTTCTAAGCACAAAGATTCAATACTTGAAAGTCATTCTTGGCTGATTCTTCTTCGTTCTCTATATCCAATCAATTGCCAAGTCTCATGAGTCCTACCCCCAAGGTATATACCTTTGTATCCATGCCCCTCTCTCCACTCAGGCTGTGTTCTGTACTCTCAGGGCCTCACCATACCTTACCTGCAGTTATCTAACTGGTTTTCCTACCCAGATTCTCCTCCTCCAATTTTTCCTTCACATGGTGCCAAATTAATATTCCTAAAACACCAATCCAAATATGTTGCATTATATCTCTCCCTCCCCAAATCTTCAATGGTTCTTTATTGCCTCTAGGACAAAATATACTCTGCTGCCTGATATTTAAAGTTCTCCACACATCTTCATCCTACTTTTCCTATTTAATTGAATATTATTCCCCACATTTTTCATTTTAGTCATACATTTTCCATTCTAGTCAAACTGGCCTACCACACATTTCTCCATAGACTACCTTTGCACTTTTCCACAAATGGAACCTCACGTTAAGAAGGCTCTACTGCCTTCACTGTGCCTTGTAGAACCCCTATCATCCTCCCTGAACATATGACACAGGTGCCACCCCCTACACAAGCCTTGCCTAATCCCTTCAGCTGTTAGTATGATCCCTCTCTTAAAATTATTTTTTAAACATCTTTTGTATTTACTTGCCTATAGATTCTCTGGATAATAATAATTGTTAGCTAAGCATTTATATAGCACTTGAAGGTTTGCAAAGCACTTTACAAATATTTCATTTGATCCTCATAACAACTTTGGGAGGTAGGTACTGTTATTATCTCCATTTGCACAGAGGCACAGAGATTAAGTGACTTGCCCAAGGTCAGTCACTAAGCTAGTAAGTGTCTCTGTGGCTGTAGTAAGACCCAAGTCTTTCTGACTCCAAGTCTAGAGTTCTATCCACTGAACAACCTGGTTTGCTCTAGGTAGAAGGTAAGCTCCTTGAGAGACTGTTTCATTTTTGTGTTTGTATACTCAGGACCTAGCACTGCCCCTTGCACGTATTAGGTAACTAAATATAAAAGTTACTTCCCATCTCTTGGGCTTCTTTTCATCCTCTATAAATTTAAAGAGTTAGACTAGTTACTCTCTAAAGTTACTTCTGCTTCCAAAGGACATTCGATGAAATTGTAATGATTTGATGTTACCTAAAGACTCATTTTAGGAAATTTTCTAGTCACTTTGACTCTATGTTCTAGTAAGTGTCTTTTTTTCATTCTTGTAGTTTGTCACAGTTTTTTATTTGTTTATATGTACTATACTTCATCAGTTCTTTGTCCTTTGCCCTCTTGTCCTATAACCTCTCTTTTCTTGTCTTGCAATTTTTCTAGATTATTTTCACCCACGTCTATTCACAAGCTGCTGAATGAATCTGGAGGAAATCTCACAACTGCACTGAGTATATTACAAATTCTCATTATTCAACCTCAGTTGGGCTTTCACTGCTGTGTGAAGTAATCTCCTAAATTGATTCCTTATATCACTCCCCACAGAAGACATTCCAAACATCTTCCTTCCTCCCTCCCTCCCTCCTTCTCATCCTTCCTTCCTTCATCTTCCCTTCTAAACCTTCTTGTCATTCTTCACATTCTTCTCAGCTAAGGACCTTGCTTCTTACTATGCTAAAAAAAAAAAAATTGTGGCCATTTAGTGGGAATTCCCTCCTCTCCTATTCTTTTAATCTCAAAACTCACTGACATCATCTCCTAATCTCCTCCTTTCCCTCAGTCTCTGACAAAGAGGTGACTTTTCTTCTTGCCAAGGCCACACCTTTACATGTACACTTGATCTCCTACCCCCATCTTTTCCAACAGATTGCAACATGTTACCTCTTTCAAATCAAGTATCCCTCATCCATTAAAAAAAAAATCCTCAACTCTCCCCTAAAGCTTTTGTTCTATATATCTTCTTTATTTCTAAGCCAAACTTGATAAAGTTAGGTACACTCACTGGCTATATTTTCTCTTCTCTGGCTACCTTTGCAATCTCTTCCCTCTCAAACCTTTGCAATATGACTTCTAACAACAGCATTCAACTGAAATTGCTCTCTACAAAGTCACCAAAGATCTCTTAAATTACAAAATCTGATTGTTTTTCCTGAAGCATAATCCTCAGCAAGAGTAGAGAAGTGAGCAGTCAAAGATTGCTGGGAGACTGAAATGGTAATGTCTTCAACCCAGATACGGAAGTTTGAAAGAAGGGAGGGGCTCGGAAGGGTGGAGATAAAGAATTCTGTTTTGGACATTTTGAATTTGAGATGTTTATGATTATGTTTACATTTACAAGATACCCAGTTGCCCACATGGGACTAAACATCAGTGGAGAGACTAGACCCAGGAGTCATCTGCAGAGAAATTACAATTAGAACCTCACTACAATCCTTGTGGCTGAGAGCAGTCTTAAACTAGTGCTAGCCAGCCAGGCTGCAGAAGTCTGCACTGTCATACAGATTAGTGCATTTCATTAAGGGCATGAGCCTGCATTACTTACCTCAAACACTGTGGTGGCCTTTGGGGAAAGCTCTTCAAAGGTTTTTACTCTCTGTGGGTGTGCGAATTTGAAAGCATTTACATATCTGTTCAAATAGCAGAGAGAAAGAAAAAAGTCAAGGCTGGGAAAACGTATACAGCTTTGGTTGGCTAGAAAACTATATGAGTACTGGGTGGTACTCAAGGTAAACAGACATCAGTAGGAACTGATGTGCTCTTCACACAGGTTGAAATCTTAATAACTTTTTTTCCCCTGGGAATTCTGATGCTATCACTGCTACTTCCAGTAGAGTCCATTAAAATCCTGATGTCTTGAGCCAAAAATTGCCAAAAGACCCCTCTGCAGGGGTCCCTGGCTCCAGAAATGCCTTCGCCCATGCAATCTTCAGTAATCCTCCATGGTGAGTGAGCCCAGGAACTCTAGAGGGCCTTCCTGTGCAATATCACCACCTAGCAGGTAACAGCCACCTCATATGCAGAAGCAGCACAAAATAAAGAGAGGCAGTTGTTGACACATTTTAGTCATGTCCAAGTTTTCATGACCCCATTTGGGTTTTCTTGGCAAAGATACTGGAGTGGTTTGCTGTTTACTTTTCCTGCTCATTTTTACAGGTGAAGGAACTGAGGCAGACAGGGTTAAACAGAACCACACTGCTAGTAAGTGTCTGAGGCTGGACTTGAACTCAAGTCCTTCTGACTCCAGGGCTGGTGCTCTGTCCACTGGGCCACCTAGCAATGAGAGGCAGTAGAGTGGAGGAGAAGGAACTTTGGATTTGAATCCTTGCTCTCTGTGACCTTGGGCAAGTCACTATAACATTTTGCTTTTCAGTTTCCTTATCTGTAAAATGGGAATAAAACCTACATCACAGGGTTCCTGGAAGGATAAAATAGGATATTATTTTTAAAGTGCTTTGTAACCACAGCTGCCGAACTTGGAGTCAAGCATGGATTTGGATTACTGTGAAACTCTGTGTGTGACCATTTTCACATCTTTAAAATGGAAATACATACACACATATAGACACAACCTCAAGTTGTTCTGAAACTTGGGGGAGATGATGTAGGCAAAACACCTTGCAGACATTAAAGTGCTATATGAATGTTATTACTAACATGAATTATTATTAGACATTCATTATTTTCAAGCTTGGAAAGAACTCAGAGATCCATGGGTCTAAACCTTTTATTTTACAAATGAAAGAACTACATCACAAAAAGATAAACTGATTTGCCCACAAGTTATGTGGGTTGGTGTCTTTTGTGACCCATAGCACTTGGCTTTGAGAATGAAAGAATCCTTGGAGCAAACTCATTTGTATTTGATCAATAATTGTCCAGGAGCTAGTAAGCCAGTGGTTAGAAAAAGATGAGATTGTTCAGATTGAGAGAAAGTGGAAAGTATTTTTTTGGGGGGGGTTTCACTACTTCCATAGATTATCTTTGCAGATTTTTAAGAGTCTGTTAAATGTTCACTCACAAAGGCAACTCCAAATTCACTTACTGATTCATTTTAAATATTTGAAGGGTTACCATGTAGAAGAACTTTTACACTTGTTCTTTTTGGATCTAGAATGCAGAACTAGGACCAATGGGTAGAAGTTATAGGGAGACCAGTTTCACCTTAGTATAAGGAACCACTTCCTTTATAATTGGAATGGGCTGCACTCAGGAGCTAGCTCACATTTATATTTATCTAGCATTTCAAGGATTCCAAAATATTTTCCTCAATATAACTCCATGAGGTAGGTGGCACAAGTATTATTGTCTCCATTTTCAAGATCATTGGATTTGAAACTAGAAGGGAACCTTGGAGTTCCTTGAATCCAAGTTTCTCATTTGAGGAAATTGAAGCATGGGATGACTAAATAACTTACCCATGATCATGTTGCTAGCATCTTTGGAAGGATTTGAATCCAGTTCTTTCTGACTCCAAGTCCAGCAATATATCCCCTCTACCTTGCTGCCTCTTACTTTTTGATGAAAAAATTGAGCCTTTAAAAGGTTAAATGATTTGTCCATGGTCCTATAGCTAATAAGTGTTAGAAAAGGAATTCAGAAGCTCAGTGTTGAAAGCGATCTCGGAGACTGTCTGGTCTAACTATACCTGAACAAGAATCCCCTCCACAGGGTCCCCAATGTAGTCATTATCAAATCTTTGCTTATAGAACTCTAATGAGGGCAGATTATTTCCTCTTGAGGTGGACCATTCTCTCTTGGATAGTTCTGTGACAGTTTTTCCTACTTTGAGCTGAAATCTGATTCTCTGGAACTCTACCTCTTTTAGTTCTGCTTTCCAGGGCCAAGGAAAACAAGTCTAATATTTATTTCACAAAACAGCTGTTGTAGAAGTAGGTTCAGGCTAAGAGCCATTAAAGTTTTCCCTGAACTGGCATGTTATCACTCAGGCCCTGGGAATATGCTCAGTACTTGACCCTAGGGTAGAAAAAATACTGCAGGACAAACTCAACTTGGACTAGGCTGAACTTGAGCCAGATCCTCTCTGCATAAGATCCTTTGCCTACAGACCCTCCCAAGGAAGCTAAGTCCAGGTGTGTCCCTCTGTTATTCTGTGCTGAACTACCCACCATCATAGGAAATCTTTAAGCAGAGAATGGATGGGGAGATGCTGAAAAGGGGACTCATGCCCAGGCTGGACTTAGGTGATTTTTGAGGTCTCTTCAAAAGTGAAGACACTATAGTTATAGAAGCCTTCCCTAAATATATGTGCCTGCCTGTTCCTGGCCTTATATTCAATTGAGTTGTCTGTTGTAGAATTCTGCTGGGTACTCAAGCCTGAGAAGGTTACTTCTAAAACGCCTTGCAAATTGTGTCCTCATGGGAAGAAAAGAAACTGAAGACTCTAAGCTTTTCTAGGATTCTTTTTTTTTTAAAGCAATTGGGGTTAAGTAACCTGCCCAAGGTTACACAGCCAGTTTTTTTTTTGTGTGGGTGTTAAGTTTCTGAGGCCAGAACTGATCCAGGGTCCTCCCGACTCAGGCCAGTGCTCTTACTCAATGCGCTACCTCGCCGCCCCCTTTTCTAGGATTCTTTTTTTTTTTTTTTTTTTTTGCATTTTGGAGGGCAATTGGGGCTAAGTAACTTGCCCAAGGTCACACAGCTAGGTTTTTGTGTGTGTGTGTGTTAAGTGTCTGAGGCCGGATCCGAACTCAGGTCCTTCTGACTCCAGGGCTGGCACTCTACTCACTGCGCCACCTAGCCGCCCCCTTTTCTAGGATTCTTGAGTAAAGGTCTCTTAGTGTTTTTCCTATTTATACATCTCATCATTTATTCTTTAAGAACATAAGAAAGTCCCCTGTCTTGTATGACTGACTATATGTTGTTGACCCCAATAGAAGGTATGCTCTTTGGGAGAAGAAACCATTCATTTCTGTCTTTGTACTTCCATTGCCTAGCACAGTTCCTGACATAATGTATATGTATAATAATTTTTTTAATTGAATTGAGTTGAATTGTCTTTTGACTTACCTGACATCATCAGAACTTCCTGAATTGAATTTTGGAATTGAACTATCTTCTTTGAAATAGGGTTCAGAGAAGGCAGGGGTGGAATATGGAAACCCATTACTTCCTGTCAGTATATTATTCAGTGGAATATAGTCTTTACCATCCTAAAACACCAGAAATATAAGATGTAATTGCACATATTGTGGTAATCAATTTTTTTAAAAAGATAAATTTGAAAAGGCATTTGATCCCTTGTAATTTAAGACATTTGCTTCTACCTTTTGCACATTTGCTTGAAGCAAGTCTCCTAGTTTTTCCACCAATTCAGAAAATCTTGGCCTTTCTTTAGGGTCCTTATGCCAGCAATCCAACATGATTTGATAGCTGTTAAAATGAAACAAAAAAGTAAACAAATGCACTTCACTTAATATTTTTGTGAATTGAAAGATTATCTATATGGTGCCATTGTACAAATAAGCATTCAGTACTGCCATTGGGGAAATTTTGGGGAAAGTAGTGATTTCCATTACCTGTTGGATTTTGCCCGAAGCTAGCATGCATGAGGGTATTTGTTTCTTTGAAGGTACTATGACTTAAATTTGAGCAATGTGTGGCCCAGATGTCACCAGATGTGTGGCCCAAATTTTTCATATTATAGGATACATGCTTTTTCTATTATTAAAATATAATGTATGATGAGTCCTCAAATAAACAGTAAATGAGGCTCTAGGTGAGTGAAAGAGCTAACCCTCCAACTGATGGCTGTTATATTCAGGCCTACTGTCCTTTTTGCTTCACAATTGTGCTTCATAAATATTTGGAAAGTTGAATTAAATTAAATTATCACGACAATCACATCATGAGACATGAGACAAAAACTTTCCATTTCATAAACCAAGTTCATAAGAAAAAATAATGCATGACAATGAACTATTATCAAATGTCTATATATTTTTAGAAGTGATACACAATTTTTTTTTCTTTTTGGAGGACAATTGGGGTTAAGTGACTTGCCCAAGGTCACACAGCTAGTTTTTGTGTTAAGTGTCTGAGGCTGGATTTGAACTCAGGTCCTCCTGACTCCAGGGCCAATACTCTACTCACTGTACCACCTAGCCACCCAAGTGATACACAATTTTAACAAGATTTTAAGAAATAGAAACACATGGGTACAAATCAGGTATCATCTTTTCAGCCTTCAATTATTATCAATTCCTTTGCAATGAAGCCTTGGTTTTATCCTATTTTACTCTCAAGAGAAAACTTCCTCCCAAATACTCTGGACATTGAAAGACTGAGATTGTATTTGCCTCTCCAAAATGTTACTTTTCTTTTACTCCAATTTGTAGTTGTTCTAACAACAACAACAACAACAACAACAAAACCCCTTATCTTTAACTGCTTTTGGCTGCTCACAAAAAGGTTTCAGACTGCCTTTGCCTGTACTCTGAGTAGCCCTATGTTTCTTTTTATTTCCCAAAGTCAGAAACAGAATAAGGACAGCATACCTGCCCTTTTGCAAACTGTAGGTTTTCTTTTGTGACCAACTTTTCTGGCCCTTTGAACTTATTACAGTTATTTAAGGTTATTCAATCACTTAGATCTCATTCAAATTTTATAGCCCACATTTGACAGAGATAATGGACATAAATTTGCTTTTTTTTTTCTCTTAAGGGTCCTAAACTTTTCTTTCTTCCTAAAGTAACTTAAAAGTATTCAAACAAAACAAATATAGTCACTTAAACAGAGATTATACTGAACAGGTTTGACCACTTCATATCCCTGATTTCCTAGAAGCAACCGCCATCTTAGTCTATACTCAACCCCATTCCTAACCGTGTCTTTTTATCTGCCTGCGGGAGTCCTTATGCTGCTATGGCAACTGTCTACCTGATAAAATGTCCTCTTCCTCCTCCTGCTCTTCTCTTTGGGGGAAACTTGAGGCTCAAAAAAGGTGGAGGGGAGGCTCAGAGGCACTTACGAAAAAAAATAGGGAGGTCTCTGGGCTACTCTCATTGTTATGGTCCAGCTATAATACTATTAGTTAAAATTAGCTTTTGTGGATTGGTCTGGAACATTAACAGCTATTGTTAACACTGTTCTACTAGCACCATGCCGGAGGGAGGAAAAAGTGAGGCTGGTGGCTTTGCACAGCCCTCCCTCACTCAAATCCAATTCAATTGCAAGTCTTGTCATCATTTCCCTAATGTCGTGGTCTTCTTTGAGAATGAAGGACAAACCACACA
>WOXC01011520.1:0-19081 GCA_011680675.1 Gymnobelideus leadbeateri | reverse complement strand
AGAAGCTAACCTCCTGCTGAGGACAGCCCAGCAGCCCTGCAGGGAGAGAGAGCATGGAATATGGGAGAGGACTTTCAAGCATTCTTGAGGAAAAAACCAGAGTTGAATAGAAAATTTGACATCCATTTTCCCTGATTACCTTCTCAGGCATCTCTTGCTTCTTGTGTCTGGATGTCAAGAGTGATTACCCCCCAAGACTGATCGCTGGATCTCCCTACAGTTTGCAGGCCAGGAGCTGGAGCTGCCACTGAAAACTACAATATGGCGTGTCTCCTCAGTGGCTGTCCTCAGTGGAAGGTTAGCTTCTCTGTGTCGTTCTGTGGGTGCTGGGGCTCCAGAAGTTGTTCAGAGTCCCCTTTTATATAGTTTGGAGGTAATCTGGGAGAAGAGTGCTGTTTTTATTCCACCATCTTGGCTCCGCCCCACCCCCCCATACCAGATTTTAATCTGTATTATAAAGCAGTAGTCATCAAAACTATTTGGTACTGGCTGAGGAATAGAGCAGTGGGATCAATGGAATAGATTGGGTACACAGGACTCAGCAGTCAATGACTACAATAATGTACTCTGATAAAACCAAACACCCCAGTTTTGGGGATAAGAACTCACTATTTGACAAAACCTGCTGGGAAAACTGGAATATAGTATGGCAGAAATTGGGCATAGACCATTATTTAACACCGTATACCAAAATTAAGCCTAAATGGGTGCATGATCTAGGTAGAAATGATGATATTATAAGCAATCTGGGAAAGCAAGGAATAGTTTACCTGTTAGATTTATGGAGAGGGGAAGACTTCATGATCAAACAAGTATTAGAGAGCATTATAAAATGCAAAATGGATAACTTTGATTACAGGAAATTGAAAAGCTTCTATACAAACAAAGCCAATGTAACCAAGATTCAGAGGGAAGTGGGAAACTGGGAACGAATTTTTACAACCAATGTCTCTGATAAAGGCCTCATTCTAAAATATACAGAGAATTGAGCCAAATCTATAAGAATACAAGTCAGTCCCCAATTGATAAATGGTCAAAGGATATGAACGGGAAGTTCTCAGAGGAAGAAATTAAAGATATCTGTTTATATCAAACATACATACAAGTCTGTCTCAGAAACACACATACTCACCAACTTTCTACATTTCATCCAATATTTTAAAAAAGGAAAGCTTGCCATCACCTTATTATTTTCTCTTTCAATTTTGTTGTTGTTGAAGGAGATGCTGTAGATAATGATTTTCTTGAATGGACATAATCTCAATGATGCACCTGAAATAAAACACCTTGAGAAAAATTCAGTAATATAAAAAGTGTCTTGGGTCTGAAGTTTTCTCACACCACTTAGATTTTAACTATGTTTGCAACTGTTATTTTCAAATAGGAAGCCTTACTAGTCAGAGAAAGTCACAATTGTACAATTTTAGCTTACCAAATTGAATTTTTACATACCCTTCATTAGCTCCAAGTATTCTTTTAAAGTAATCTAATGTTTCTCAAAATCTATTTTTTGAATTTGTAAGCAGTAGTAAACATCATCTGTCCAATATTTCTTTGTATTAAAATCGACGCATTCGAGGTTCTAATGCACAAAGCCTTTTTTCAGAGGGAGTGAGGGTTGAGAAAGTGAACGTAAGGGAAAAAGAGAAAGAGGACAGAAACTGTTTTTATCATGCTTAAGTGAACTTTATTTGTAGTTTTGGTTTGGGAAGGGAAAGTATACTCTTGGTAAAAAATGAAAAATATGAAGTAGTACATTCAGTCTAATAATACTCTTTCTTGCTCTTTTTTGCTGGAAGGTAACACTGAGTGATCAGGTTCTGTAACTTCTGAGTTGCCACTGTCCAGGAGAATAGACCTCCCTTCATCAAGGGCAAAAACATCAGTTTTAATTTTGGCATGAATGCTTAACCAGTTCATTAGGTGTTGAAAAACTTTCATCACACAGATTGCATTTGTAGGGCTTGTTGGTAGGCACTAACGTGTTGTCCATCTGACTACCTTCTTCAAAAGTACAGAGTTCCAGAATTTGTTTGTTCACCATTGTGTAAGTGTCTATGCTCTGGTTCAGGCACAGGTGTCTGGCAGCCTGACTGGCTCTGCAGAAGCTTTTGTCACAAGTGCTGCATTTGAAAGGCTTGCCAGTGTGTATGTACATGTGCTCCCTCCAGTGACTTTTCTGAATAAATTTACGCTCACATATTATGCATTCATATTTCCATTTTTTCATTTCCCTTTCTTTGTCTGCCTGCTCCAAGTTGTCAATGTCTCCAATGTCTGATGGTGGTGGAGTTTCTGACTGCTGTTGCCCATCAATGATTGGAGAATCAGAAATATGCTGAAGCTCACTGCCACTTATCATACCTGATTCTGGCACTTCCATGGCATCTTTTCCCAGTTCAACTGCATTGCTACAGAGAGAAAGGGAAACACTACTTTCTTCGGGTTGCCTTGATGTAAATGGTGCCCCTGCATGACTTCGGAGGTGCCCACGTAACCTAAGAAGAGTAAACCGACGCCCACACAGGTGGCAGGCCTGGTATTCTGAAAGGCTTCCATTCCCTTTCATGATGCTTGGCTTGACATGGGCTATTGTAAGAGATGCAGGTTGCTCATCTGAAGAAGATGCTTCCATGTTTGTTTCTTCCCCTGGTGGAGGGGGAGGGATAGGTGTGGAAACAAGTTCTGGAGACAGTGAAGACTGTAGTGGGTCTGAGTGGGTCACATTTGTCTGACTGACTTGTGACTGAGAAAGTTGGGATCCCTCAGATATCTGTTCTTGGCTCATTCTGGAAGTCTGCAGTCTTGGTTCCTGCCCAAGTTCGTCAGTTGCTGAGGTAAAACCGTTGGCTTGCCTTTCTTGATGATCTCCAATTCGGATCCCATATACTGAAGAGGCTAACGGAAAAACTTGGTCCGGATGTGAAAAGGCTCCTTGGCTGGCCTCCCGAATTAGTGGGTAGGCATGAAGAAACTGGATTCCCTGTTCTAGTCGCACTGGGTCAATAAGCTGAGGGGCCATCTTCCCAGTATACATAAAATGCAAAAGATAGCTGAAAATATCAGGCTGTATGTCAGTTGGTTTCAAACGGACACACTCACTGGTCTGATGGACAAACAACATCTTAAAGTAATTGGAGAATGAAGCAAGGACCGCTTTGTGTGCCTTGAAGTAAACATCACCAATAGCAACCGTGCAGTCACACAGGAAACCAAACTCCCGCTGAGCGTTTAACTGTTGCAGCAGAACAAGTCCATGGTTGGCCAAATCCATTTTTTAAATCTGGTGCTGCCGTCGCCGCTGGGCGGAGGAGTGTAGAGGGGTAGCCGCTGTGCAGTCAGTCCCAGCCGCGCTCTCCCGCTGCTGCCGCCGCCGCCGCCGCCGCCGCCGCCGCCGCCCGCTTCTCTGGCTCTAGCTGCTGCTTCCGGCACAGTCCGTGTTTACCGCGAGGCAGCAGTGGCGGCTGCAGGGCTTTTCCTGTCCAGTGACATTAATGTCACATGACCGAGAGCTGAGCGACTTGTGCAAAGAGGATGAGAACGGCGCCCCCCAGGGAGGGAAGGGGAGAGGCAACAAGCAAATGAAAATTCTTAGCACAATGACTGGAACATAGTAGGGGATATAAATGCTAGCTAGTATTGTGGTTACTATACATAAAGCCCTTAGCACATTGCCTAGCACAGAGTAAGTAGTATGTAAATGCTAGGTAACTTTTTTTTCCCCCAAATGCTTTATTAACTTCTGGTTTACATCATTCATTTCCGCCAGATTTGGAGTTACAACTTTCCCCCATTTTTTCCCTTTCCCCCACCCGAGAATAGCAGTCCTACAGGATATTACCTCATCTCATATGCTCTTTCCCATATCTTCTCCCATACCTCCATCGACTTTTTCTTTTTTTTTTTTTTTTTTTTTTTTTAAACAAATACTTTATTAACTTCTGTTTTACATCATTCATTTCCGCCAGATTTTGAGTTACAATCATTTTCCCCCCATTATTCCCCTACCCAACCTCCCAGAATAGCAGTCCCACAAGATATCGCTTCCTCCAATCTGCTCTCTCCCATACCTTCTCCCATACCCCCATCGACTTTCCATTAGAGGAAGATGAATCTTTGTGTCCCAATGCCTGCACATCTTATCTCCCAATTATAGGCAAAAGAGTATTAATAATAGTATTTATATATATATTTGAAACATTTAATGTTACGACCTTGAATTTCAGATCCATTTCCTTCCTCCCTTGTCACCCATTCCTTCTTGGGATATAAGTAATTCAGTATATGTTGTACATGTCTAGCTATGCAAAACATTATCATAGTAGATATATTGTGCAAGGTTGCTTATAATTCCCTCCCACTCATCCCACCCCCCACCTGGTCCATTCCCTACATGATCCTGTCCCTCTTCTATAGTGGGTACTTCCAACCTCCCCTCACCCCAAGGATGCCCTCCCATCCATCATCCCTCCTCTCATCCCCCTTCCCCCTATCCTGCTGCAGGTTGAGATATCCCATTTAGTATGTATGTCATTTTCTCCCTGAACCAAATTCAATGTGAATGTTGTTTTGCCTTTTTAGCCTTCCTTATTCTCCCCCTCCTTTGCACCCACTTCCCCTACATGAGATAGTTTACCCTACCATGTCTCTCCCCATCTCCTCTTGCCACTTTCCTCTCTCACCTCATAATTTCATCCCTTGAGTACTCTCCCTTCCCAACAAAATCAACCTATGCCCTCTATCCATATATAACTGTAACCATATACACACACATTCACATATGTATTCATATGACCACACCCCCTTCTTCCATTATTTTCATAGTGGGAAAGATATCATCAGTCACAGATATTGCTTTTCCATATAGGAATGTAAATAGTTCAAGTTTGATAAGTTCCTTTTGATTTCTTTTCCCTGATTACCTTCTCAGGCATCTCTTCCTTCTTGTGTCTGGATGTCAAATTTTCTATTCAACTCTGGTTTTTTCCTCAAGAATGCTTGAAAGTCCTCTATTCCACTGAATGACCATATTTTCCCCTGAAACAAAATACTCAGTTTTGCTGGGTAGGTGACCCTTGGGTTCATTCCCAGTTCTTTTGCCCTCTGGAATATCATATTCCATGCCCTTCGATCCCTCAGTGTAGAAGCTGCCAGGTCCTGGGCTATTCTGATTGTGTTTCCACAATATTGAAATTGTTTCTTCCTGGCTGCTTGTAGTATTTTCTCCTTGATCTGGGGATTCTGGAACCTGGCTATAATATTCCTGGGAGTTTTCTTTTTGGGATCTTTTTCAGGAGGTGATCGGTGGATTCTTTCAACCTCTATTTTGCCCTCTGGATCTAAAACATCAGGGCAGTTTTCCTTGAGAATTTCTTGAAGGGTGATTTCTAGGTTCTTTCCTTGATCATGGCTTTCAGGTAGTCCAATAATTTTTAAATTGTCTCTCCTGGATCTATTTTCCAGGTCAGTGGTTTTTCCCATGAGATATTTCACATTGCCTTCTAATCTTTCATTTGTTTGGATCTGCTTAACAGCATCTTGATTTCTCATAAAGTCATTAGCTTCCATTTGCTCCAGTCTAACTCTGAAGGAATGAATCTCCTCAGTGAACTTTTGAGATTCTTTTTCCATCTGGCAAATTCGACTTTTTAAGGCATTCTTCTCCTCAATGCCCTTTTGGGCCTCCTTTGCCATTTGAGCTAGTCTATTTTTTAAGGTGTTGTTTTCCTCAGTCAGGCTGTTGACCCTCATTTCATACTTTTCCTGCATCCTTCTCATTTCTCTTTCCAATTTTTCCTCCACTTCTCTTATTTGATTTTTAAAGTCCTTCTTAAGGTCCTCTATGGCCTGCAACCCGCTCATGTTTTCCCCTGGGGCTTTTGGAGCAGGACTTCTGACCTCACAGTCCTTTTCCCGCTCTATGCCCCCAAAATAGGAGTCTAGGGTTGCATTTTTCTGTTTCCTTTGCCTTGGCATGTTGCCACTTAATTGCTTGACTTTTGGGCTTGTTGCCACACTATGGCTTTAAGGCCAGATAGAGGAATTTTCGTCCCGAACGTGTGGGGGCAACTTCCGTTTCTGGCAAGCTGTAAACCCACCCACAACTTCCACCCTAGATCACAATCCAGATCCAGGGAGGTTAAAGCAAGAGCGATTACCCCCCAAGACTGATCGCTGGATCTCCCCACGATTTGTAGGCTGGGAGCCGGAAATGCCTCTGAAAACTACAAAATGGCGTGTCTCCTCAGCGGCTTCTAGCCCCCAGGGGAGGGAGCTGACGCATTCCCCAAATACAGGTCCCAAAGTCCATAGGACACTAACCTCTTACTTTGTCCTAGGCAAGTCTATGTTGATAATTCTGGCGTCTCCACAGTTCCTGGTGTTCTGGGGTTCCTCCAGCCGGCTGCTGGCCCTGCCGCCCTGGGGCTAAAACCTCGGCTCACGTGGACCTGGGCTCGGCTTGGCTCCTGCGCTCTGCGCGCTGCCGGCTCCCAGACCACTGCGCTGGTCCTTCCTGCAGGGTGCTGGGCTGTCTTCAGCGGGAGGTTAGCTTCTCTGTGTCGTTCTGTGGGTGCTGGGGCTCCAGAAGATTTTCAGAGTCCTTTTTTACATAGTTTGTGGAGAATCTGGGGGCAGAGAGGCTTGGACGAGCTGTTTCTACTCCGCCCTCCATCGACTTTTTCAGTAGTGCAAGGTGAATCTCTGTGCCACAATGCCTGTATATCTCATTTCCCAATTATATGTAAAATAGTATTAATGATAGTATTTATATATTTTTAAACATTTGATTTTAAAACTTTGAATTCCAGATTCATTCCCTTCCTCCCTTGTCACCCACCCTTACTGGGAAGATAAGCAATTCAGTATATGTTGTACATGAGTAGCAAATGCAAAACACTACTATAGTAGATATATTGTAAAAGACTGACTATATTTCCCTCCCTCCTATTCCACCTCCCACTTGGTCTATTTCCTACTTTGATCCTGTCCCTTTTCTTTCTTTCTTTTTTTTTTTTTTTTTGTTTTTTGTTTTTTGGAGGGCAATTGGGGTTAAGTCTTGCCCAAGGTAACATGGCTAGTTTTTGCGTTGTGTCTGAGGCCAGATTTGAACTCAGGTCCTCCTGACTCCAGGGCCAGTGCTCGATTCACTGCACCACCTAGCCACTCCTGATCCTGTCCCTTTTCAAAAGTGGGTGCTTCCAACTTCCCACCCCTCCCTTCCCTTCTGCCCTCCCTTCCATCATCTCCCCTCTCATCCCCTTCCCCCTACTCTCCTGTAGGGTGAGAAACCCTATTTAGTGTGTATGCCATTCTCTCCCTGATCCAAATTCAATGAGAATAAGGTTTTGCCTTTTTGCCTTCCTGTTCTTCCCCTCCCTTGTAACCATTTTCCCTTGCCTCTTCTATATGACATAGTTTACCCCATTCTGTCTAACCCCATCTCCTCTCATTATATTCCTCTCTCACCTCTTAATTTCATCTTTTAAATATCATCCCTTCCTATTAAATTCAACCTGTGCCCTCTATCTATGTATACCTGTAAACATATATACACACATTCACATATATATTCATATGCCCATATACCCTTCTTCAGCTATTTTCATACTGAGAGAAGTTTCATCAGTTATAATTATTGTTTTTCCATGTAGGAATGTAAATAGTTCAACTTTGATAAGTTCATTATGATTTCTTTTCCCTATTTACCTTCTCAAGCATCTCTTGCTTCTTTTATCTGAATGTCAAATTTTCTATTCAACTCTGGTTTTTTTCATCAAGAATGCTTGAAAGTCCTCTATTCCACTGAATGACTATATTTTCCCCTAGAACATGATACTCAGTTTTGCTGGGTATGTCATTCTTGGTTTTAATTTCAGCTCCTTTGCCCTTTAGAATATCATATTCCAAGCCCTTAGATCCCTCAGTGTAGAAGCTGCCAGATCCTGTGCTACCCTGATTGTGTTTCCACAGTATTCAAATTGTTTTTTCCTGGCTGCTTGTAATATTTTCTCCTTGATCTAGGAATTCTGGAACCTGGCTATAATATTCCTAGGAGTTTTCTTTTTGGGATCTTTTTCAGGAAGTGATTGGTGGATTCTTTCAACCTCTATTTTGCCCTCTGGTTCTAAAACCTCAGGGCAATTTTCCTTGAGAATTTCTTGAAGGATGATTTCTAGGTTCTTTCTTTGATCATGGCTTTCAGGTAGTCCAATAATTTTTAAATTATAATTTTAAATAATCCAATAATTTTAAATTATCTCTCCTGGCTATAATTTTCCATTTTTCAGGTCAGTGGTTTTTCCCACGAGATATTTCACATTGCCTTCTATTCTTTCATTTGTTTGGATCTGTTTAACAGCATATTGATTTCTCATAAAGTCACTAGCTTCCATTTGCTCCAATCTAATTCTGAAGGAATGATTCTCCTCAGTGAGCTTTTGAGATTTCTTTTTCTATCTGGCAAATTCAGCTTTTTAAGGCATTCTTCTCCTCATTGCCTTTTTGAGCCTCTTTTGCTGTTTGAGCTAGTCTATTTTTTAAGGTGTTATTTTACTCAGTCAGGCTGTTGACTCTCATTTCCTACTTTTCTTGCATCTTTTTCATTTCTCTTTCTAATTTTTCCTCTACTTCTCTTATCTGCTTCTTAAGGTCCTCTATGGCCTGTAACCAGCTTGTCCTTTCATTTGGGGCTTTTGGTGTAAGAGTTCTGGCCTCCCAGTCCTCCTCCTATTCCATGCTTTGATCCTCTTTGCCCCCAAAATAGGAGTCTAATGTTGCATTTTTCTGTTTATTTTGTTTCATTTGCCTAGGCATGTTGCCACTCAATTACTTGACTTTTGGGCTTGTTGCCACAGTAGGACTCTGCCACCAGCCAGGGGAGCTTCTGTCCCAAACACTGGGGTTTTGTCAGCTGCTGAACGTATTAGTTGGGTGCCCTCTCTGAAGCTTCCAACTTGCTCTGGCAAGCTGGTCACACACCCCAGGACCTCCACCCCAGACCACAATCCAGATCCCAGGTTGAAGCAAGAGCGATTATGCCTCAGACTGATCGCCTAGTCCCCCCACAGTCACACAGGCCAGGAACTGAAGCTGCAACTTGGTGGGCTGTGCCCCACCACTACTCAGTGGCTTCTCACCCCCAGGGAAAGAGGCTGAAGTGCTCCAAAATACTGGTCCCTGTTGGGGCCCTTTAAGACTTTACCTGAACTCTGAGAACTCATGGAAAACTCAGGCAAATGATAGAGCAACTCAGTCTGCATTAGAGGCACCTGAGTGTATGTGCTGCCCCATGATTGCAGGGTATTGAGCATGTGCTGCTAACAGGGGAGCACTCCCCTCCCGTGAGAAGCCTGCTACTGCTGAGGCATGTGAGGGAACAGAGTTGGTGGGGGGGGAAGAAGATAAAAGGAGGGAGGTGAGGTGAAAGAGGGAGGAGAGAGAGAAGAGGGGATTGTGAATGAGAAAAAATTTAAATGGCAAGATACATTACATCATGATGTCAGGACTCCTTTGTCTGTTCAGGAGGAGCAGGCTCCCCTGAAGGGTTCGAGGGGTTCGTGGGGGTGAACCAGAGGTCGCAGTGGGGCAACCGGGAAAGGAACTCTCCGAGCGGTCATGGTGGGGCGACCAGAAGGGCCGTAGTGTGATGAACAGAGTTGTGGAGGGTGATTGGAGAGCTGCAGAGGTGGCTGGAGAGGTGAGTTTAGCATCAGCCCAGTAAGGCACATCCTTACAGGTCCCAAAGTCCATACCACACTGACCTCCCACTTTGTTCATGGCATCTATGTGTTGATAATTCTGGAAACACCACAGCTGCTGGTATTCTGGAGTCCCTCCAGCCTGCTGCTGGTCGGGCTGCCCTGGGGATAAAACCTCTGACTTATATAGGGCTGGGGTTGGCTCTCAGAGCGCTGTGCTGGCTGCTCCCTGCTGGGCTGCTGGGCTGTCCTCAGCAGGAGGTTAGCTTCTCTGTTTCATTTTGTGGGTTCTATAGCTCCAGAGCTTGTTCAGAGTCCCCTTTTACATAAATTTGGAAATGTTGGGAGCAGGAGCTCGGCAGAAGAGTTGTTTCTACTCCTCCATCTTTACTCCACCCCCAATGCTAGCTAAAGTTAATAAAAGTTCTTAGCACAGTGACTGTCACATAATAAGTGCTTTAAAGGCTAGCTAGTATTAGGGTTAATATACATCAATCATTATGCACATTGCCCAGCACAGAGTAGGCAATATGTAAATGCTACTTTGTATTTTTAATAAAAGTGCTTAGCAGTGACTGGCACATAGTTGTTGGTATAAATTCTAGCTAGTCTTATGATTAATATACACAAAGTGCTTAACCCTTTGCATAGCACAGTGTAGGCAGTATGGAAATTCTAACTTGCATCATTAATAAGTCATTAATTCAATGACTGGCTCATAGTAGGAGTTATAAATGCTAGCTAGTATTATGGTTAATATACAGAAAGCATTTTGCACATTGCCTCAAACAGAATAGGCAGTATGTAAATGCTGGCTAGTATTATTAATAAAAGTGTTTAGTACAATGACTGGCACATAGTAGGGGCTATAAATGTTACATAGTATTATGGTTGATATGCATAAAGCACTTAGCACATTGTGTAGCCAGAGTAGGCAGTATGTAAATGATAGTTAATATTATTAATAAAAGTGCTTAGCAGAGACTGGCACATGGTACGGGTATAAATGCTAACTGGTATTATGGTTTATATACATAAAGCACTATGCATATTGGTCTAGCACAGAGTATGTAGTATGTAAATGCTAGCTATTATTATTAATAAAAGTGCTTAGCAATGACTGGCACATAGTAGGGCCTATAAATGCTAGGTTGTATTATTGTTAACATACATAAAGCACTTGGCACATTGTCTAGCACAGAGCAGGCAGTATGTAAATGCTAGTTAGTATTATTAATAAAAGTTCTTAGCAGTGACTCACACATAGTAGTGGCTATAAAAGGTAGTATTATGGTTGATATACATAAAACACATAACACATTGCCTATTACAGAGTAGGCAATATGTAAATGCTATCTAGTAATATTAATAAAAATGCTTAATGATGACTCACACATAGTAGGGATATAAATGACAGCTAGTATTATGGTTAATATACATGAAGCACTATGCACCTTTCCTAGCACAGAGTAGGCAGTATGTAAATGCTAGCTCGTATTATTAATAAAATTGCTTAGCACAATTACTGGCACATAGTAGAGGGGTTTTATTTTTATAATTTTTTTTCAGATGCTTTATTAACTACTGGTTTACATCATTCATTTCTGCCAGATTTTGAGTTACAATTTTTTCCCCTTTTTCCCCTGCCCACCACCCCAAAATAGCAGTCCCACAGGATATCCCCACATCTAATCTGCTCTCTCCCATATCTTCTCCCTTACTCCCTTTGACTTTTCCAGTAGGACAAGGTGAATCTCTGTGCCCCAATGCCTGTATATCTTATTTCCCAATTTTATGTAAAATAGTATTAATATATTTTTAAACATTTGATTCTAAAACTTTGTTGAAGTGTCTCAGAGACTTCTCGCCCTTGAGGCAAAAGCCACAAGCTCCCAAGTACTGGTCCCAAAGTCCAAATTGCACTGACCTCTCACTTTGTCCTTGGCATCTATGTGTTGGTAATTCTGGAGTCCCTTCAGCCAGCTGCTGGTTGGGCCACCCTGGGGCTAAAACCTCTGGCTCATGTAGGGCTGGGGTCGACTCCCAGAGCTCTGTGCTGGCTGCTCCCTGTTGGGCTGGTGGGCTGTCCTCAGCAGGAGGTTAGCTTCTCTGTGTCATTTTGTGGGTTCTGTAACTCCAGAGTTTGTTCAGAGTCACCGTTTACATGGATTGGAAGTGGTGGGAGCTAGAGCTGTGCCAAAGTGTTGTTTCTACTCTGCCATCTTGACTCTGCCCCCATAGTAGGGGTTTTAAATGCTAGCTAGTATTATGGTTAATATACATAAAGCACTATGCACATTCTCCTAGCACAGAGTAGGCGGTATGTAAATGCTAACTAGTATTATTAATAAAAGTGCTTAATACAATGACTGGCACATAGTAGGGGTTATAAATGGTACCTAGTGTTATGGTTAATATATATATATATATATATATATATATATATATATATATATATATATATATAACTTAGCATATTGCCTAGCACACAGTAGGCAATATGTAAATGCTAGCTAGTATTATTTGTAATAGTACTTAGCAGTGACTGGCACATAGTAAGCACTATAAATGCCAGCTAGTATTATGGTTAATATACATAAAGCACTATGCACATTGCCTCGCACAGAGTAGGCAGTATGTAAATGGTAGCTAATATTATTAGTAAAATGCTTAGCACAATGACTGGCACATAGTAGGGGTTATAAATGCTAGCTTGTATTATGGTTAATATACATAAAGCACTTAACTCTTTGCCCAGCATAGAGTAGGCATCTAATAATTGCTTGTTTCCTACCTTCCTTCACTAGTCTCTGAGTTTTTTAAATGTGAGGTCCTCTTGAGGACGGCAGTGTGGGGCTTTGGGAGCAGTCAAGATATTTGGGAAGGTATTGTCTGTCTGCTTCTTAGTGAGTCAAGGCAGCCTAAGTCACTGGAAGGCTGCTCTGTGTTTCTGGGTAACACCATGGGGATTCTTATTGTAATTTAATTAGGTCAAGCCCCTGAAGCATCTTTTTGTATGTGCAGATTGTGTGAGTGGGATGGGTTATCTGGAGGAGTCTGTCTCCTACCTGCTTCAGCTGGGCAATCCCAGGTGGAATCCATCTATTTAGTAACCGCTGACATTCACCCTTGTCTTTCCTATGCCCACAGTGCATTGGGGTGTTTCTTTTGCTAATTGCTGTCAACTCCTTGGAGCAGCCTGAGCAGAGACTTTATTTTATTGCCCTGGAAAGGAGGGAAGGGACTGGATATTGAGATTTCCACTTTTGTTCCCGTGGCCTTATTAAATATAAATGCACTAATGCTACATCAGGGGAAATAGCTAATTCAGACGAAATTTGTTGCACTTTGCCTAATTATGCATTAAGAACAATGTATTATTTATACAGTTATCCTGCATGAAGAAATATATAATGATAGTTAACGCTTAGATGGGACTTCTCTAGCACTCTATAAGAAGAGGTAATTAAATATTCTTCTAATTGATGGGCAGGATCAGGCAGAACCCTACTGAGGGAGCTTGGGCTAGCCAGGACAATTGTCTTCTGAACTCAAACCCTTTCTCGGCCATGGCTACAGACTGGGCTTCAGCTAATGTTGGAAATGGGGAAGAACAATGAATGAATTCGGTTGTTTCATGCCCTGGGGTTTAGACTTGGCCCTGTATAGCTGAAAGTCTTTCTTTTTCATGGACTAGGTTAAAGGCAGAGGTGGCATGCGGGCTGAATCTGCAGCTGATGACAGAAGGAATTACTGACATACTGGTTCGCAGCTAGAAGCCAAAGAAAACTCACTTGGCTCAAACAATTGGTTGAGCATGAAAAGATGAAACCATCACTAAGACTCCAACTCATGCATCCTTGACTCTTTTCTTTACCTTATCTCCTATAAGGGGCTTTCTTTCTTCCTTTCTTTTCTTTCTTCTTTCCTTCCTTCCTTTTTTGATGGAGAAAGGCAGGGCAGTTGGGGTTAAGTGATTTATCCAAGGTCACACAACTAATAAGTGTTAAGTGTCTGAGGCTGGATTTGAACTCAGATCCTCCTGACTCCAGGGCTGGTGCTCTATTCACTAAGCCACCTAGCCACCCCTGTAATGGGTTTTATTGCACATGTCTAGATCACCTAACATGGAAGCACCAACTTCTGGGAGAAGACAGCCCTCTTTCCCTACCATGTGACTGGCAGTATTGGCTGCATATTGGGAACAGGCATTGTCATTCAAAACTGCCAATTGAAATTAAGGTCCTCTTCACCTGGGGAACTGCCTGGGGGGTGGGGTGGAAGCCTAGCTTCCCAGTTTTACACTGTGGCCCCAAGAATTAATATCTATTAATACTAGATAGCATTTACATATTGCTTACTCTGTGCTAGGTATAGTGCTGGTTAAAAATAATATTAAGAGTTGCTTTTATGATACCTTGTGAAGCCCCTAGTTTATTCTCTAACCTGAAGATGACATAGAATCTCTTCCCTTTTCTTAGAATCCCATAAAACTTCCCCCTTATCCTGGACCATGGAATTCCTTGTCTCCTCCCATCCTGGGTTATAAAATTTTCCATCTCCCTTATCTTGTGTCATCCATATTCCTCATCCTATCCCTAAATCTCCAGCGCCCATTAGAAACCTTAAAAATTACATCATTATCCTACAGGCTATATAGCTTTCTGTCTATATAAGTCTGGTCCTTTTCCTATATCAGTGCCTTTGTTTAGCTCCTTGCCAAATCTCAGGCCTGTGTGCTTTTGTGTCAATAAAGCTCCCATTGGCTAAAGAGAAGGTCTGAATGAATTCTTTCGAATCTGAACCAGCTCTCCCACCCCCACCTCAACAATAATACTAGCTAGCATTTATAGCCCCTACTATTTGCCAGTCACTGTGCTGAGCACTTTACATGCTGCCTAATCTGTGGTAGGTACTATGCTAAGTGCTTTATGTATATTAATTATAACACTATGGGTTTGGGGTTTTGTTTTGGTTGATTTCATTTGTCCTTTTCCATTCTAGGGCCAAGTAATGGAATCCCCACTGGACCAGGGAGCTAGAGCCATTGTGAGCACAGAGGCAGGGATTCTAGACCTGATACTATATATCAGCTAGCCAACTCTGCCAAGAAACCCTGAGAAGCCACGGTGCCAGGGACTCAAACCCAAGGTGTGTGGGTGTATGTGGGGGTATAGTTTGGCCTTGGATAGAGGTAGGACTGTGCTATGTAGGATCTGAACTAAAATGTGAACCTAATCCCTTTTTCCTCCCTAGAGACTCAGGTAGTGGTGGGCAAATTATGTTCCCATGTGTTGGGGGATGTTTTTGTGTTCATTTATGCTTCTTTGAAGCAAATATTCCTTTGTAAAAATAAGATGACATTTAGGTGGAACTAGGGTTTGGGGACCCCTGAAATCGAGCCGATGGTGAAGATGCCCTCAATTCCCTGTTAAAAGTAAAGGAGAACTCTGAGGGAAGGGGTGAAATATAATCTGGCTGGCCTTCAGGCAGTGGGGGACAGAGTGATCACTGTTAGACTGCCATATTCAATCTCTTGTCAAGTCTTGTTAATGCCACATCCACCATGTCTCCTGTACCTGCCTACCTGAACTACAGTAACATCCCCCTAACTGGCCTCTTTAATTCCCTCTCCACCCAATCGCCACAATAATCTTCCTAAGGCAGGGATCTGATCCAGTCACTCTTATCCTCAAAAGCCTTTATTAGTTCAGTTAGTCAGTTCATAAAGTCATCAAGCCCTTTCTATGTGTCTGGCACTATGCTAAGTGCTACGGTTACAAAGAAGGGTAAAAGATAGTTCCTGCTTTCCAGGAGCTCACAGCCCCATGCAAATAATTATGTACAAACAAGGTATACACAGGGTAAATTGGAAATATTTAACATAGGGCAAACATTTTAATTAAGAGGGATCAGGACAAACTTCTGGTAGAAGTGGGCATTTGAACTGGGACTTGAGGGAAGCCTGTGACGAGGAGCAGAAAAAGTCCCAGGTATAGGGGAAAGCCAGAGGAAATCCTCCAACTTGAGAGATGGAGTATCTCGTTTGAGGACTAGGAGGGAGACTGGTGTTGTTGGCTCGAAGAGTCTGAGTGAGGTGGAAGAAAACTGGAAAGGCAGAAAGGAACAGGACGTGAAGGGTTTAGAACACCAGGGGATTTTGTATTTGACCCAGGAGATGGTAGGGAGTCACTGGAGTATGTAGAGGGTAACATGAAGAGACCTGAGCTTTAGGAAGATCACTGACACCATCGTGATGTGGGGAGAGACTTGAGGCAGGGAGGCCATCCAGCCACCTCCATATGGTCCAAAGGATAAAATACAGATTCCTTAGTCTAGCATTTGTGGTCATCCACAGTTTCCATTCAGTCTACACCTCTTGCCTTATTTCACATCATTCATGCATCTTCTTAGCTTAGGTATAGCCTCTTAGCTCTACCATGAACTAGAAATTCCCTATTTTGCCTTTGAGCTGTTGTAGAAGCTGTTGCTCATTTCTAGAATCCAGCCCCTTCCCATATCTCTTAATCCCTCTCTTCCTTGCAAGCTCTGTCTAGTAGATCACCTGTCCCCTGTTGAGTATTTTGTGATAACCTGAATTGTTAGTGCTTTGTTTCTCTCATATTACCTGGTACTTATTTCTCTGTGCCAATGTGCAGTGTCCCTAGAGGCAGGGACCTTCAGGGGTTCTGAGTTTATATCCCTAGTGACTACCAATGCTTTCCACATCTTGGGGGTTTGAGGTGTGGTGACCCCATGATCTGGAAAATCTGTGTAAAACTTTTTGGCCTTCCCATCATACTAGAGAAGAAGTCTAAAATTTTTCTTTTGCTTTTATAGGGTGTTTAGAATATCTTATTGTAAAATTTGGGGTATTCAGTCATAGGCTCTGTGTTGTCTGTTGGCCTTTGTACATCGTCTGCAACTTCCTCCAAATTCCCATTTAATTTCTTATGCTGACCCGTGATATATGGAAACCATGAAAGAGAAAGTCACCATGTGGAAAGGATAATTGCAATTAAATTTTAAAAAATCAGTTCTTGATGTATTGGCTAAAGGACTGTGGTTGTAGAGCAGTTCATGTACCAGGAGATTGGACAGCAAGCTCAATTCTGAATCAGCTGGGTAGCCAAGAGAGAAAAGGTGATTGAAGACCGAATTCAAAGAGAGATTCTATAAGCAATACAGGTAGTGCTGCTATCTTCTTGCCCTGGTCAGATCAGGTCTAAAGCATCAGCTTCAGTTCTGGGCACTACACTCTAGAAGGTACTATCACCAAGGTGAGAGTATCCCAAAGAGGACAAATGGAAAGAGAACACTAGGTGACCAGATCTAGGGAAGACTAGGTCTGAAAAAGGTCAGACTAGGTCAAAATAAGAAGCGAGGAGGAGAGCATAGCAACGTCATGCAAGGGGCTACTGTCATATGCAAGAGGAAACTGCCCAGAGAGCTGAACTAGGAATAAATGTGGGGAGGCAAGGGAGGGAGAGGAAATACAGTAGCAGATTTTGACTCAATGGAAGGAGAACCTTCGAGACCATCAGAACATCCTTAAATGGAATTGGACTCCCTTGGGAGGGTCCCTAGAGGGTTTAGGAGGATTGGGATTCTCAAGAAGGGGCTCGAGGACAAACTATAGGAGAGGCTTTAGAGCAAATTGTGTTTAGCTGCAGTATGAAACCTTAACACTTGTTTGTGTACTGGATCCCTTTGGCAATCTGTGGGTGGAAAGTGTGGCTCCCCTTCTCAGGAAAATGCTTAAAGCAGCAAGGTGCCCTAGGGGCTGGAGCAGGAACCTGGGAGGCCAGAAGACCTGAATTCAAATTCTGCCTCAGACACTTACTATCTGGATGTCTCTTCGTCCCTTTACCTCTCTGTGCCTTAGTTTCCCTATCTGTAAAACGTGTACATATCTCATAGGGCTGTTGTGAGGATCAAATAACTTAATATACACAATGCACTTTGCAAACTGTAAAGTGCAATATAAATGCTAGCTATTATCAGTTAATTGAAGGAAATGTTAATTTCCAGTTGGAGGTTAGTGAAAATAAACTTTTTTCTCCATCGAAGTTCACAGGTCCCTTGAAATCACGCAGGAGTTCCCCAATCTACACTAAACTCCTCATTTTACAAGAGAGGAGAAATGGACCTCAGGGGATACCCCCTCTTTTTAGTAATGAGGAAGCCGAGCACCCCAAAATGGATCGAGTTGGCCCCGGATCACAGCAGTCAGGCTCAGCTTCTGGGCCCATCCAGAAACCGACCATTGGTTTCTTGACAATAGAGAGGTGGGTGTCGAGAGTCTGGGAGGAGAGGGACCTATGGGTGGGTTAAGGGAGAAGGAAAAAAAATCCAAAAGAATGGAGCACCCGAGAGGTCAAGGAGCTTGCTCAAGGCCCCATGGCAAGGGAGTGGCAGAGCGGAGGAACCGGGGCTAGAACCCTAGGTTCTCTGGCTCGGAAGCCAGCTCTCTTACCACTCGGCCATGCCGCCTCCCGAAGAAGCAGTCACTGCAAGTGGGCTCTATGCTGAGGCTGCCGATGATGCGCTGTGGAGGGAGGGGGGAGTGAGCTGCCAGGGAGCTCAGGGATTCTTAACCCTTTGAGTACCAGAGGCACATGGCCGAGCCTGGGGCTCCCCAGCAGTCTGGTGAAGAAATGTTCAAGCGCACTTAGGGGTTTGTAAAAGTAAAGATAGAGACTTTCTCCCATTCAGGATCAAAGACCCCTGGAAATTTATTCATGAACAATTACATAGGGAGTGGTCTATGTATCTCACGTTAAAAACTCCTGATCTAGTTCAACATTTTACAGAGAAGGAAACCGAGTCCTGGGGAAGGGAAAATGACTTGTTCCAGGTGATACATAGAACCCTAAGTCCAGATCTGGGAGGGCCCCCAGAAGGCATTCGGTCCAGCTCCCTTATTTTACAGAGAAAGAAACTGAGCCCCAAGGAAAGGAAATGACTGAGTCAGGGTCACAGTGGATGGGTAGATCTGACCCCGGAGGTTATTTAGTCCAACCCTCTCATTTTAGAGGGAAGGAAAAGGGCCCCATGGAGGGGACATGACTTACACAGATTCCTAAATTTAGAGCTGGGACATCAAATCCAATCCCTTCAGTTTATAGAGGAGGAAACTGAGCCCCAAGAAGGGGGAAATGACTTAGTTAAGGTCACATATAAACATCTTAGTATAGAACTGAGATCTCAGAGAGCATTTAGTCTTTCTCATTTTACAGAGGGGGAAACTGAGGCCCAGAGATAGGAAGTGACTTGTCTAAGCTCATTCTATAGGTTCCTAGGTCTAGTGCTCGAAGGGAACATAGAAGCCATGTGGTATAAACCTCCCACCCTTTGCTTTACAGAGTAGGAAACTGAGGCCC
>WOXC01011519.1:0-29900 GCA_011680675.1 Gymnobelideus leadbeateri | reverse complement strand
AATAACGCCTGTTTGGGTTTTTTCCAGCAATTAAACCTGTAAATTTATGTTAGAGAATGCCTGTTAATAATAGCTCTCCAAGGCTTCCAAAGTCTTTTGCCCACCTCCCAGCAGTCCTACAACATCTGTGCTCTTCTGATCACCATTTGACAAGTGAGGAAACTGAGTCTCAGAGCGGTGACATCCAGGATCACACCGTTAATAATCATAAGAGGGGGCAGGCAGAGCCGGGGCTTCCTAGGTCCAGCATTCTGTCTAGTGCACCATGCTGGCTCCTGATGCTGGCAGCGAGCTCTCCCCAATCTGCTGCCAGCCTATCCTTTGCAGTCTGGCCACCTACCACTGCCTTCTATGTACTAGATACTGCAGCCAAAGTCAGCTGCGTTCTGTCCCCTCTACATGTCCCCACGCTTTCCAGGCTCCTGAAATGACGCCCCGCGCCGGACTCCATTTGTTAGATACCGATCTCGTCCTTAAAGCCCGACTCAGATATTTCTTCTATCAAGAATTCCTCTGTGACTCCACACCAGGAAATCCCCATATTAGACACTAAACTTTTCACCAAAACTGCAACTTAGTCAAAGTGCCGGGGGGCTATGCCTCAGGGACCCACAGTTTAAGGAACGCGGAGATCATTCCAAGGTGTACTTTCTCCCCACTAATTGCTAAATCCTTTCTCCCTTCCTCCAGCCTCTATCCTCAGAAAAGAAAACTCAAGGTGTTTTGGAGAATGATCCCCCAGCAGCCATGCTTCTCTCAATACCTTCCCTCTTTCCCTATCTTGTTCCCTTTTTGCCCCAGTGGGCCATAACTATACTTGGAGTCTTAATTAAACTTTCTGGATTTCTCCCAATGGTGCATAAAGAGTGATGTATACAGTAGGTGCTTAATGCTAGATTGCACTAGATGGCCTCTGATGACCCCTCCAGCCCTCTACCGTCTGTGCTCCTCCATCAAACTGAGTTGAATCCATTTGTCATTTTGACCTACTGGCTCTCCTTGGTCTTACAGATGTTGATGTTTTCCACTATCCAAGTCAACAGCTCTGTTGGGTATCTTGGCCTGGTAATCCCGTTTCTCAGAAATACATTTCCTTCCAGTTCCCTTGAGAGTTTAAAATAATTGTCAAAGTTTTATAGCAGGGCAGTAAGCCACCTGGGGCACCCTGAAGTAGAAGGGAATGCCCAGGCTGCTGTTCACAGGAGATTGCCCCTGGACTGGGCTCTTTGGCAACAGTCTTGGAGGAGGGCACCTGTCCCTACCAGGACTCCCACTTGGGTATTTGCAGCCACCAGATAGTGGGAAGGGAGCTGGTAGATCCAGTCTGCATTTGCAGGGGCAGTAGCCACACTCTCCAGGCAAGTTTGGCTTCATCTAGGTTCCAAGTCAGTTGTACTGGATGGCTCAGCGCCTGAGGTTCAGGTAAACAATTCCTTTAATAAAAATATATGCATTAACCCCCAGGGAAAAGCAATCCACATGACATTAAAAGCAAATAAAAGCCCTTGGCAAGGAGATAATAACAAGAAAGGTGGCTAGAATCTCAAGAGCTCCCTTCCACAGCCAAAAACTCTATCCTCCATGCCCATAGGGCTGCTCACTGGGTGCTGAATCATTGCAGCTGTGGCATCTGTCCTAGGTCTGCCCCCCAGAGTCTTGGATTACACCAGTACAGGTTAGCACTGTGTGTATGGGGGGGGGGTGGCTCAAGGCTCCTCATTTCCAATAGCGTCCTGAAACAACTGCTCCTGTTCCATCCTGGGGGGGGGGGGAGGGGGCATGTCTAGAGGTCCTGGACTAATGTTCTGAACTCTAATGTTCCAGGGTCCTCATACAAGATGCACCCATACTAGGTAAGGAAAGCTATAGCCATGTGGCATAGCATATTGGGGGCTGGGTTTGTTTTACAAACCTTTAAGAGCTCTCCAAATGTCAGCTAATATTCCTGTGCTCAGAGCCCACCTATAGCTAGCTAGCTGCCTACCTGAACTATTCCAGATGAGATCCCCCTTCCTTTCCTGTCCCTATAGATGCCTGTTCAGGGGTGAGCACCTGGGCCGGTGAGCACCTGGGCCGGTGAGCACCTGGGCCAGTGGCACCAGGGTTTAATGGAGTCCTGGAGCATGAAGCACTTACATTGTGTGGGTATGCATAGGAGACACCCCTGCATCCCTCCCAAGCCCTCTGTGCCAGGCTCAGCAGGAACACCCCTTGCCCCCGGGATGTGCTCTAGCCCCTCCCATTCTTGACTTCCATTCCAGAAACCTGAGGCTGGATTCTGGCTCTTGACTTGGGTCCATGGGAGGGGACTCCGGTTTTCTGGGACAGTGCAGTGTCAGCAAGCCTTCACAAACGCAACCTAGCACCTTTGCTGATCATACTGCTTTGGCAATCTGATAGGAGACAGTGTCAGGGATGGGATAGAGGAGAGTGGGTCTTCAGCTAGGATTAGAGAGTAGAAGGGTCTTGAGGTAAAGTTCTAGGCAAGGTCTGGGTGCCCAGATGTGACCCACAATGCTCTGGTTTCTAGACAAGCTTCAGGCAATGAGCAAGCAAGTGCTATATACATATAATGAGGAGTGTTGTGATCCAGGAGACATCAGGGTTAGAGAAGACAAACTAGTATAGAAGGCATTGCTTGAGCCTGAGAGTTCAGAGGCTTGGGTTGGCCCCAGGTCTACTTCTCACTTGCTATGTGAATGTGAGTGAATCACTTTCCTTCCCTGGGCCCCAAGACCCTAAATCACGTTTCACCTTCACCTCCCATCTGGTCATTGAGCTGTCCGCCCAATCCAGCTGGCATCTGCCTGCCCTCTCAACATGCCCCTACACACGTATCTCTAAGCCCCACCCAGAACACATTGACCCTCTCTGCCAGAGCACAGCAATCAGTCAATGGTGCCATTACTTACTGAAAGAGCGTGTCATACATACCAACTCATCATGCCTCTGCCTCACTGGAACCAAACTCCCCTCCCTTCTCTGCATTATGTTCTCTGATAGGTTCAAAGGTACAATAAGCTCCTTGAGGGCAGGAACAGTCTTGCTTGCTTGCTTATATTTGTACCCCCAGCAAGAAGCATAGTGCCTGACCCTTAGAAAGCACTCAGTCAATGTTTTCTCTTTCATTTAAGGAGTTAAAGCCATCAAGGAGGGCTAATGAAAGCAAAAAAGAGGCATGACTGTTTTAAAGCTATATTTCTGGAAAGAGGAGGAGCAAAGATGAAACAGGGGCTGAGCTTGGGATGAAGTTTTGTGCTTCATCATTTTGTTTCTGTGTTTTTTGCCAAGATGACCTTTTGTCCTGAAAATGATCAAACTAAAATGAGTGACCACTTCAAGATACGAAGCTCTTAGATGATCCAGATGAACGAAGTCCTGGGTGACTGAAAGAACTGGCCTCTGTGATTGCTGGGCTGTTCCTAGTGACATGTGAAAGATCACAGGAAAGGGGAAAGGGACTACAAGAGGAGAGAAAAGCAAATGTTATAAGATTTCCCCAAAAGGAAGAAGATGGAGCCTTGGGCTAGTGGGCTTGACTTCTGTTCTGAGAATACAGTCAAACAAATCACTCAAGAGATGCCTTTTTGAGCATCTAGAAAAGGAAGCCTTGATTACAAGGAGGCATCTGGGTTCCCTCAAGGACAGGTACCCTAATTGCTCTCTACCATGTCTAGGAACTGATGCAAAGTCCTGGAATTCTCTTTGGCATTTAAAGTCTTTCACAACCTGGCTCTAGCTTACCTGAAGGCTCATTACATATTACTGTCCTTCACTCACTCTACATTCCAGCTAAATTGATCTGCCCATTCCTCATAAGTGACATTCCAACTCCTCCTGCGTGCATAGGTAACCTGCATGCCTGGAATGTACTCCCTCCTCATCCCTTCTCATTAGATTCTCTAGGTTCCTCCAGAGCCCGCTGACAGAATTACCTCCCGAGTGAGACCTTTCCTGACCTCCAAAGTTACTCGTGAGGTAACTCATGATGCTTCCTCTGAGAGAATGTAAACTCCTTAAGGGTAAGATCTGCTTCATTCTTGTCTTTGTATCTACAACTAATCAGTCTACCATGAGCATTTATTCCTTTGGCATACAGAGATTTAAAGGAGAATTAATTGAAACTTTTAAAGAACAATTAGTACTTACACTACACAAATTATTGTAAAATAAATTGATAAAGAAAAAGCTCTACCAAGCTCATATAATTAAACAAATATAGTCCTGATACCTGAGTCAGAGAAGAATAAAGCAAAGAATGAGGACTACAGACTAATATTATTAGTGAACATTGGTTCAAAATTTTTCAATAAAATCTGGACAAAAAGATTGCAACAACATATTCAAAATGTTATTCAGTAGGATCAATTTGCTTTTACTTAGCACCTGTTATACCCCAGGCATTGTGCTGGATGCTAAGGAAAAGACAAAGTCAAATGCTCCCTGTCCTCAAGGAGCTTCTGCTCAGTTGGGGGATGAAAAGGGGAGGAAGATAGCTTCTTGCTGGGAACTAGCACACAATAGACTCTTAATACTTGTTCCTTGATGGATTCTTCCTTCTCGAGGCAGTGGGTTCCTCCTTACTGCCGATCATCAAAAGCTGGATGGTCACTTATTGAGTGTGGTGTGGAGGGATTTTTTTCTCACATCAAGTCAAGTAATAAATAAATATTTATTAAGCACCTGCTATGTACCAGACAATTGAACTAAAAGACCTTTCTTTCCTACTCTAAGATTCTGAGTCAACAATATGATTTGGCTTCCCAGAAAGCTTTCTTGAATGTGAGGACCAGAATTTTAATGTCCACAGCAAAGATGATGGAACTCTACTATACCACCATCTAGCCAGCTCACACCTAGAAGACTGTGTCCCATTCTGGACACTACATTTTAAGACGGTGTGATTCCAGAGAATGAGGACCAAGATAGAAAGGAAGGCTGAGGGAGAGCCTCAAAGCTGTGCTATGTGAGAAGTGTCTGGAGTATCCTGGTAAAGAGTAGGCTTAGGAGAGTCACCTTAGACCTGCCTTCAAATATCTGAAGGTTTTTTGTTTGTTTGCTTGTTTTGTTTTGTTTTCATCAAAAAGAGCTTAGACATATTCTGTTCTCTTCCAGAAAGTAGAAATGAAAGTCAATGGGTGGAAGTTTCATGGATGTGGATTTCAACTCAATACCAAGAAAAATATTTCTAACAATTAGAATTTGAATGGATTGTTTATGAGATGGTGAGCTCCCCATTACTGGAAATGGTCTCCAAAAGTCAAAGTAAATATAGGCTAAGGAGCTAGGCTAGAAGACTGTTAAGTTCCCTTCTGATGACAAGATTCCATGAAATAGGGAGGTGGAAATGTCAAAATAAAATTCTCTGGCTCCACACAGTTGACTCCTTTAATTATAGCATTTCAGCCCCAAGGACATATCCCCTGTCCTCAGGCTGATCCATCCACCCAAGGTCTAGAAGCACCTTTAGGTATTTCAAGAGTGTCTGCTTCTGATGTGTAAAGAGCTGGAGATGTTCCTGATAAAAATAGAAGGCAGTGGGTGTGTCCTGGAGAGCAAAAAGCCAACTAGGGGAATAGCTGGTTACCCTTCTGGGAAACCAAGGAGGTCCTAGTGAATGTTCTGCCTGTACCTAGAAGGCTCTCCCTTCTTCCCTTGTGCCTCTCAGAATCCCTAGCTCACTTCAGAACCCAGAGCAGGTACCCCCTCCTCCAGGAAGCATCCCCTGATTCCCTTAGTTATTAGTGTTTTCTCTGTCTCTCCCCCTTAAGTTACATATACAGGTTTGCCCAGGCCTATGCAGATGAGTGAAGGTAGTGGGATGTCTAGTACCTAGCCAGCACTCGGTCAGGGCCTGTGGAATGAATGAATCCAGTATCCAAACCCAGATCTCCTAACTTCAAGTCCCTGCTTTGTTCTAAAGAAAGCTGTTTTCTTGTTCACTGTCTCACCCCAAACCCCTTCCAAGTTGGGGGTCATCATTCCCACAATGAACGTCTGAATGGCCTAGGTAGGGAATATACACAGGGAAAAGCAGAATTTGGAAGAAAGTAAAGAGATGTCCTTGCTGTCTCCATTTCCAGATTTTAGATTGTGTCAGGGAAAGCTACTGACACTTCCAAGATTCCCAACTCCAGAGAACCAGCAGTTAGAGATACTAGATTGCAAATCACTTTGTCTAACAAAATGAAAATATTTTCAATACACATCCTGGTCGCAAGATCACAAAAGGACCATAGATTGGAGCTGGAAGGGGACTTGTCCACTCACTTATTCATTCACTCATTGGCTGCCATAGAGTCCAGACCCCTCAGTTTGGAGATGAGGAGACCAAAGTCCAAAGCCAGCCCACAGCCACAGAGGCAGTAAGCATCATGGTGGCATTCAAATACAGCTCCTCTCACTCTAGAGGCCCCCACCTTCCAGAAGGCAGCAAAGCTGCCAAGGCTTCTTCCCACCAAGCTGACCACACTGATCTCAGCAGGAGACATGTGTTCCTCTCTACTTCTACAACAGAAGTGTTAGTGAGAAGAGCCCTGGAAGCTCTGGATCTAAATTCCCTCCGAGGGGATGTCAGGCTTCATGGGTTTGGGCAGGTCACTGGACTCCTCAGAAGCTCAATTACCTCATATTAGCTAACAGATTACATTGTGAGGTTTGCAAAGCACTTTCCATTTGTTACCACATTTGACCCTTACTGCAACCCTGGAGAGCAGACACTATTATTATCCCTGTTTTACAGATTAGGCAACTGAGGCTGAGGGAGGCCAAGTGTCTTGGCCAGAGTGATACAGTTAATAAGTCTGAGGTAGGATTTGAATTGAGGTCTCCCTGACTCTGGGTCCAGTGCACCACCCACTGGACCACCTAGATTAGCAGAATTTACTAAGTCTCCTCTGCTTGTGCTACCTGCCTATTTACTTTAAGGGGTTTTAGTGAAGAAACTCCTTGTCACCCTTAAAACATTATAGAAATAGGTGTTTTCTTCATTATCTGCTAGCTCATTCATTCATTCCTCTTGCCATCTCTTGTTCTTGAGTGGAGCTGGGGGCACCACAGAGAACGCCACCTCAGTGGAGATGATGAGAAAGTTGGATTTTTCACTAGCAAAAAGCCTGACTCAGAACTAGGAACAGTCAGCATTTCCTGATCATCTGGGGGAATGTGCTGTAGAACCCACATCCCAACAAGTTCAAGAACAAAGCAGAAAGAGCTCCTGGCCCAGCAGGATCAGCCCAGCACCAGGAGCGCATGGAGACCTTCCACAAAGGTAGGGTGCATCACGCACAAAGCTTTTGCCTCAACAGTGATACTGATGGAGATGCCAGGTAAGCAGAGGGGGACAGAGATGTCTGCAGATTGGGGCCTCTGTCATGCTCAATCAGTCTCTGAATCTTCAAATCTGTCCTCTCCTTTCCATTTCTTCCACCAACCCCCTTTCCCAGGAGCCCAGCTCTCCCCTCCTTGGATGGGAATTGAGCTGCCATTCTCTACACACAGCTTAATTCAACCTTCCAAGAGCATAGGTCTGGCTGGGCCATCCCCCTGGTTAAGAATCTTCATGGCTCCTTACTGCCCAACAAACTCACCCCAATTCAGCAAATATGCATTAAGTACCTCCGGTGTTCTAAGTGGCAGCAACAGATGGAGTGCCAGACCTAGAGTCAGGAAGACTCATCCTCCTGAGTTCAAAATTGACCTCAGATATCGAACTATATGGCCTTGGGCAAGTCACTTCACCCTGTTTGCCTCAGTTTCCACATCTGTAAATTGAGCTAGATAAGGAAATGGTAAGTCACTCCAGTATCTCTGCCAAGAAAATCCCAAATGGGGAGCCAAGATGGCAGAAAGGAAGCAGTAACCTCGCTGAGCTCCTCTGTCATTAAGTCCCAAAGGGTAAATCTGAGCGGATTCCAGAGTGACGGAGCCCAGTGGAAGACAAAGTGTGGCAGAATCCAGCCCAGGAGGTTGCCCAGTGTGTCCGCACAGGTCGAGCGCAGAGCGCATGGGGTCTGCACAGCTCAGACCTAAGAGCAGGCAAGCAGACTACACCAGAGAGAGAAAAAGCCCCAGCCTGCAGACTTACCAAGGACGAATCGCAGTCATCTCACAGAGGGAACGGATCATTGGAGCCAGGTAGGAGAGTCGGGCCCCCAGTGGAGAGAGTGGCTTCTCAGGCTGCATTCAGCCCCCAGCCTGGAAGTTTAGAAACTGCCTACCTGTATAATACAGGGGCTGGAATGGCAAAGTAAATTCTAGCTGCTCCGATCCTCCCATCCCTCCTTCATGAAGCAGAAAACCCAAAGATAAGTCTCCCACCCAGACTGAAATCCCAAGTTAATGGAAATAGCCTCAGGCTTGAGAATCTCCAAGAAAGGGTGTAACTGAGACAGCCAGGAATCTGAAGAGAAGAGAGGGAGGGGACCCAACAAGCTCCACCTCACCTCACCAACAAAAGCCTACTTATAGCCCAGGGGTATAGAGGCAGAAATCTGAAGTGGTCAGACTCATCCCCACCTACACATCTACATTCCTCACTGACTTCCCTGACTTAGCCATAAACTAGCCACCCAGAGGTATTCAAAGTCAAGGATCAGGCCCCAAACTCATAGCCTGAGACACTAAGAAACAGGAAGTCACAATGGGAAGGAAGGAAGCTGAAAAGGAGAAGGGGAAGGCAAGAAAGTCTATTCCAGCATACTATGCAGGGCAAGAACAACAAAACACACAGGACAATATAGACTCTCTGCCCACACCAGAGACCACAGAAGGAAACATGATCTGGTCTCAAGCCCAAATAGCATTCCTGGAGGAGCTTAAGAAAAATTTTAAAGACCAAATCAGGGAGGCAATGACCAACTTGGAAAAAGAAAATACCTCCCTAAAAAAGGAACTTCAAAAACCAACTGAAGACCATAATTCACTAAAAATTAGATACAATCAAACTGAAACTCAGAACTCTATGATGCAGCAGGAGTCAATCAAAAAAAAACAAGATGATCGAAAAATTGCAAGAAAATGTAAAATATCTCACTGGAAAAATAACTGACCTAGAAAACAGATCCAGGAGAGACAACCTAAGAATTATTGGTCTACCAGAAAGCCATGATGAGAAAAGCAGTCTAGACAACATCCTCCAAGAGATTGTCAAAGAAAACTGTCCTGAGGTTCTGGAATCAGAAGATAAAATAGCTATTGATAGAATTCACCGGACTCCTCCTGAAAGAGATCCCAAACTGAAAACTCCAAGAAATATAGTAGCCAAATTCCAGAATTATAAGATTAAAGAAAAAATTCTACAAGCAGCCAAAAAGAAACAATTCAAATATCGAGGAACTACAGTTAGGATCACACAGGACCTAGCAGCTTCTACATTAAAAGATCGGAGGGACTGGAATTTGATATTTCGTAGGGCAAGAGAGCTAGGACTACAACCAAGGATTAACTACCCGGCAAAACTGAGCATAATCTTTCAGGCAAGGAGATGGACGTTTAATGAAGTAAGGGACTTCCAGACTTTCCTAATGAAAAAGCCAGAGCTCAATGGAAAATTTGATCTCCAATTACAAGACTCCAGAAGGACATAAAAAGGTAAACAAGGGTAACATAGACTCACACATGCAGAAGTGCACACACCCACACCCACAAACACAAGCTCATTACCTGGGATGCAACAAGGGCAAAATGTTCACATCCCTATATGTGGAGCTGATAACTGTCAATATTTGAAATCTTTATGATTATCATGACCTGCAAAAGGGTTATACTTAGAGGGTGTGGGTATGAATGCACTAACATGGAATCTAAAAAAAAAAAGACTATTAAGGGGATCAATGGTACTGTATGGGAAAAAGGAAAGGATGAGCTAAGGAAAGGTAAAATATGCCATCTGAAGAGGCATCAAAACACACTATAGAAGAAGGGAAAGTAAGAGGGAGAGGAACATCATTTAAACACTATTCTCACTGGTTCTGGTTCAAAGAAGGATCAAATTAATCAGTGAAGTTTAAGAATCTAACGTGAATAGACACATAAATTCATTAAATAGAGGAATTGGGGGGAGGGAGAGGAGCACTGTTTGAAATTTACTCTCATTGGTTTGGAATCAAACGGGGAGTAATTTACTCTGATAAGTATAAAAATTTATTGTGTCTTATAGATAGTGGGAGGGTAATGGGGGGGGGGGTGAAAAGGAGGAGACTAAAGGGAGGGATTATAAGGGAGGGAAATAGTAGTAAGGGGAGAGGGTAGGTTAAGAAGGGGGGTCACTGGGTGGGAACACTGAGGGAGGGGGCGGTCAAAAGGGAAAACTTCAAGGAGGGGAAGGGAGAAGGAAGAAACAAAAACATAAACAGGGGAGGGAATAGGATGGAAGGGAAGAGACAGATAGTCATCATTACTGTGAATGTGAATGGGATGAACTCTCCCATAAAACAGAGGCGGATAGCAGAATGGATTAAAAACCATAATCCTACAATATGCTGTCTTCAAGAAACACATTTGAAACAAAGGGATACCCACAGGGTAAAGGTAAAAGGTTGGAGTAAAATTTATTATGCCTCAGCTAAAGTAAAAAAAGCAGGGGTAGCAATACTTATCTCAGATAAAGCAAAAGCAAAAATAGATCTAATTAAAAGAGATAAGGAAGGAAACTATATCCTACTAAAAGGCACCATTGAGAATGAAGCAATATCACTACTTAATATATATGCACCAAGTGGTATAGCATCCAAATTCCTAGAGGAGAAGTTCAAGGAATTAGAGGAAGAAATAGATAGCAAAACTATACTAATGGGGGACCTTAATCTCCCCCTCTCTGAACTCGATAAATCTAACCTCAAACAAGAAAGAAGTTAAGGAGGTGAATAGAATCTTAGAGAGACTAGATATGATGGATCTCTGGAGAAAATTGAATGGGGATAAAAAGGAATTTACTTTCTTCTCAGCAGTGCATGGTACATACTCAAAAATAGACCATGTACTAGGGCATAAAAACCTCACAATCCAGTGCAGAAAGGCAGAAATATTAAGCGCATCATTCTCAGATCATGATGCAATAAAAATTATATGCAATAAAGGGCCATGGAAAGATAGACTAAAAACTAATTGGAAACTAAACAATTTAATCCTAAAAAATTGGTGGGTCAAAGAAGAAATTATAGAAACAATCAATAATTTCATTCAAGAGAATGATAATAATGAAACAACATACCAAAATTTGTGGGATGCACTAAAGGCAGTTCTCAGGGGAAGTTTTATATCCCTGAGTGCATACTTAATTAAAGCAGAGAGAAGGGAGGTCAACGAATTGGACATGCAATTGAAAAAGCTAGAAAAAGAACAAATTGAAAATCCCCAATTTAGTACGAAATTAGAAATATTGAAAACCAAAGGTGAGATTAATAAAATTGAAATTAAGAAAACCATTGAATTAATAAATAAAACTAAGAGCTGGTTTTATGAAAAAATCAACAAAATTGATAGACCCTTAGTTAATATGATAAAAAAAAAGAAAGAAGAAAACCAAATTATGAGTATCAAAAATAAAAAGGGTGAATCTACCTCCAATGAAGAGGAAATCAAAAAAATAATGAGGAATTATTTTTCCCAATTGTATGCACATAAATATGACAATCTTAGTGAAATGGATGAATATTTACAAAATCAAAAATTGCCCAGATTAACTGAAGAGGAAGTGAATTACCTAAATAACCCCATCTCAGAAAAAGAAATCAAACAAGCCATCAATGAACTCCCTAGGAAAAAATCTCCAGGGCCAGATGGGTTCACTAGTGAATTCTATCAAACATTTAAAGAACAATTGATTCCAATACTCTACAAACTATTTGGGAAAATTAGTGAAGAAGGAGTCCTACCAAACTCTTTCTATGACACAAATATGGTACTGATTCCTAAATCAGGAAGAGATAAAACAGAGAAAGAAAATTATAGACCAATCTCCCTCATGAATTTAGACGCAAAAATTCTAAATAAAATATTAGCCAAAAGACTCCAACAACTTATCACAAAAATAATACACCCTGATCAGGTAGGATTCATTCCAGGAATGCAAGGATGGTTTAATATTAGGAAAACCATCAGTATAATTGAGCATATCAACAACAAAAACTAGCAAAAACCACATGATCATCTCAATAGATGCAGAAAAGGCTTTTGACAAAGTACAACATCCATTCCTATTAAAAACACTAGAAAGTATAGGAATAAATGGAGCCTTCCTTAAAATAGTTGCTAGCATCTATCTAAAACCATCAGCAAGTATTATATGCAATGGGGATAAACTAGAAGCCTTTCCAATAAGATCAGGGGTGAAACAAGGGTGTCCACTATCACCCCTCTTATTCAATCTGGTACTAGAAACGTTAGCAGTAGCAATTAGAGAAGAAAAAGAAATCAAAGGAATCAAATTAGGCAAAGAAGTGACCAAGCTGTCACTCTTTGCAGATGATATGATGATATACTTAGAGAATCCTAGAGAGTCAAGTAAAAAATTACTTGAGACAATAGATAAATTTGGCAAAGTTGCAGGATATAAAATAAACCCACATAAATCCTCAGCATTCCTATACATCTCTAATAAAACTCAACAGCAAGAGATAGAAAGAGAAATCCCATTTAAAGTCACTGTAGACATTATAAAATATTTGGGAATCTACTTGCCAAAACAAACCCAGAATCTATAGGATCACAACTACAAAACACTTCTCACACAAATAAAAACAGATCTAAATAGTTGGAAAAATATCAATTGCTCGTGGCTGGGTCGAGCTAATATAATAAAAATGACAATTTTACCCAAACTAAACTATATATTTAGTGCCATACCAATCAGTTTACCAAAAAACTACTTTGTAAAGTTAGACAAAATAATAACAAAATTTATCGGAAAAACAAACGGTCTAGAATATCAAGGGAATTAATGAAAAGAAATGCTAGGGAAGGTGGACTAGCTATGCCAGATCTTAATCTGTATTATACAGCAGCAGTCATCAAAACTGCTTGGTACTGGCAGAGGTGTAGAGTAGTGGATCAATGGAATAGATTAGGTGCAGGAGACCCAGCAGTTAATGAATATAGCAATCTATTGTTCGATAAACCCAAAGACCTCAGTTTTTGGGATAAGAATGCACTATTTGACAAAAACTGCTGGGAAAACTGGAATACAGTATGGCAGAAACTGGGCATAGATCATTATCTAACACTATATACCAAAATCAAGTCTAAATGGGTGCATGATCTAGGTATAAAGGATGATACTGTAAGCAATCTGGGAAAGCAAGGAATAGTTTACCTGACAGATTTGTGGAGAGGGGAAGATTTTAGGACCAAACAAGAATTAGAGAGCATTATAAAATGCAAAATGGATAATTTTGACTACATTAAATTGAAAAGCTTCTGCACAAACAAAGCCAATGTAACCAAGATCAAGAGGGAGGTGGGAAATTGGGAAAGAATTTTAACAACTTGTGTCTCTGATAAAGGACTCATTTCTAAAATTTATAGAGAATTGAGCCAAATCTATATGAATACAAGTCATTCCCCAATTGATAATTGGTCAAAGGATATGAACAGGCAGTTTTCAGAGAAAGAAATTAAAGATATCTATAAGCATATGAAGAAATGCTCTAAATCACTATTGATTAGAGAAATGCAAATCAAAACAACTTTGAGATACCACATCTCTCCAGTCAGATTGGCTAAGATGACAAATCAAGAAAGCGACAAATGCTGGAGAGGATGTGGACAAATTGGAACACTAATACATTGCTGGTGGAGTTGTGAACTTATCCAACCATTCTGGAGAGCAATCTGGAATTATGCCCAAAGGATTATAAATAATTTCATACCCTTTGACCCAGCCATACCACTTCTAGGATTATATCCCAAAGAGATCATAGAAGTGGGAGGAAGACCTATATGTACAAAAATATTTTTAGCAGCCCTTTTTGTGGTTGCAAAGAATTGGAAACTAAAGGGGTGCCCATCAATTGGGGAATGGCTAAACAAGTTGTGGTATATGAATGTAATGGAATCTTATTGTGCTATAAGAAACGAGGAGGTGACGGATTTCATAATTACCTGGAGAGACTTATACAAACTGATGCTGAGCGAGAAGAGTAGAATCAGAAGAAATTTGTATACAATCACAGACATACCATATCTGTGACGACCAACTATGACAGACTGAACTCTTTTCAGCAATGCAGTGATATAAGTTAATCCCAAATGACTCAAGAAAGTGAGAAATGCACCATCCAGAGATATAACTAGAAAGAACTGAGCCTGAATCCTGATGGAAGCAAACTAAATGATCTTGTTCTTCCCATTGTTTGGTTTTACTTCTTCCTTACCATCTTTCATCCCACCTAGTACAATATGCCTTTGTAATTGGAATAATGTTTAATATGAATGCATTTGCAGACCCTATACTGGACTGTATGCTGTCATGAGGGGAGGGGGGAGGGAAGTAAAGGAAATTTGAAAATCAAGGAACTATGGAATTGAATCTTGTTAACTGAAACTAAACTAATAAATTAATAAAAAAAAAATAATAAAAAAAAATTTTAAAAAAATCCCAAATGGAGTCACAGAGTCAGAAATGACTGAAACAACACAATGGTGTTCTAGGCTCTGTACTAAGGCCCATAGCTAGCACTTGCAATCTTATTAGAAGATTTACAAAGCACTTCACAGACATCATCTCATATAAGCATCACAAAAACCCTGCGGAGAACACATTGTTTTTAATTTCTCTTTACAGATGAAAAAACTAATCATCAGAGCAGTTAAGTGCCCTTCTTGTGGTCATGGGGCTAGTAAATAACAGAGACAGAATTTGCAAGCAAGTCGCCCCAACTCCAAGCTCAGCCCTGGGCACTCCACCACACAAAGCAGGCCCTGCCCTCCAGGAGCTGACAGCCTAGAGAGTGGAGCTTGTCCAGCAAAGTCCAGACTGCCTTGCCTGGCATTTGAGACCCTCCCTAACGCGGCCATATCTGCCGCACATCCCTTACACATACCTGACACTCCAGGAAAATTGGCCAACTCTCCTCTCTGAATTTGTCTACCCCTTTCTTGTCTTCTTCATTCTCCAGCTTTGGAGCCTTGGCTAATGGATGGGCTTCAAAAGCTGCTGTGGTCCAAGAATGAATCGCCAGCAGCCAGTCCAGGCCCAACCCTCTGCATATCTCCAAGATCGGGGCTGGCTAGTCAGTCATAGAAGGCTGTTATCAGCATCAATGGAGGGAGGACAATCAAGTCCAAGATGGTTTAGGTCTGGAAGGAACATTAACCCAACTTCTTCATTTTAAGGTAAGGAATCTGGCGCCCAGAGAGGTCAAGAAACTTATCCAAGATCATACCTCCAGTGAGTCCTGGAAGCACTGAAATCAGTGTTATGGGCTGATATCATCATCTTATTGAGGCCTAACTAGGAGCTAACAGGAAGACGAGTTCAAATCTTGCCTCAGATGCTGATTAGATATGTGACCCTGGGCAAGTCACTTAACTTGTTTGCCTCGGTTTCCTGTAAAATGGACACAATTCCAGCTCCTGCTCTAAGGGTTTTACAGCAGCATGAGCTATGCCTCATGCACAGCATGACCTCAGTCATACCGGTCAGGCACTGGGCAGGGATGGGGAGTACCTACCATAACAGCATGAACAGAGCTCTTTGGAGCTGGCAAAGAGCTTTCCCAGCACTGTGCCATTTGAGCCTTGTACTCACCCTGGGAGACATGAGGAAACTGAGGCTGCCAGGTTAAGTGCCTTGCCCAAGGTCTCACGGCTAGTGTCGGGCAGGATTTGAACTCAGTCCTCCCTGCCTCTGACTCTGTTGTTCCATTCCCTGGGCCATGCTAGCTGCCTGAGCCCTTCCTTGCCTCAGTCTACTTCCCTTTCCTGGACCTCAGTTTTGCCCTCTGTGCAATGAGGGTGTTGAGCCTGGTGGCTCAAGGCCCCAAGGCCCATCTCCTTTCCCAGAGAGGCAGGAAAGGGGCAGGGGCTGGCCAGGCTCCAAGGGCTCTCCCAGCTGCCACCTGCCTCTCACACAAGATGTCAGACTTGTTGTTCCAGTCCCTGGGAGGTGAGCAGGGGGCTGGACTGGAGCCCTGAGCGGCAGGCTTCCTTGCCTTTTAAGGAAGGCTTCAGAGAGCTATGCTTGGAATCTTACCCTGAAGCTTTACACTGTCACCCTCCTCACACCTCAACCAGGTGGGCTTGGACCAGACCTCCCCACATCTCCTCAGAGCCAAGGTGTCTTTTTTTTTTGTCTGAGGGGGTGAAGGTGGGAGGTCTGAGATAAAGGTGCTCTGGGCTTTCAAGTCAAGTGGACAAGACCAGAGAACTTGTTTTAAAGAGAGGCCAAGGTGGGGGAATCATGGAAAGAGCTCCAGGTCTGGAGGTAGGAAAGACAAGAGCACGAATCATGTCCCATACAGAGGCCAAGGACCTGGGCTCAAACGTCAGCCCAGGCTGCTGCTGTTACTGGGCGACTTCTCTTCCATAAAGTAGGGATGTGTCCAGAGCAGCCTCCTCCCAGTCTGGCCCACAATAAGCAGCACCTAACACATAAGCATTGACCGAGTCCCCAGGCTCGTTGGGAGGCTCCAGGGAGATAATGTCTGTAAACCTTAGAGGGCAATCTAACTGTTAGCTCTAGTTATTCCTTCAGGCTCTGTCAACAGCCCATATGGCTGAGCCAGACAGGAGGTAAAATCCTCCCTCACCTCCCCCCAAACTCATCTCTGTTCTTGGCAACACGTGGCAGCCAGCAATACAGCTCAGCGGGGGAGCTCTCCAAGCAAGTCAATGGAAGGAGATGGCCATCAAGTCAACAGAAGAGAGATCAGGACTGTGGTGATTCATAGAAACTCATGGTGATTTGTACATTAGCTTTCGGAGGACAAATGGTGACAAATCAGCAGGGCTGTTTTTCCTGACTGTGCACAGATTTGTGATTTGGTGGCTTATCAAACAAAGAGAAAAGGAGAGAGAGATAGATCCTGGAGAGATTCCTCTGAGAATGTGGACATTCAGGACATGGTTGAGAGCTTGGCGTCATCCCCAACAAAGACCCACGAGCCTTCTGGAGACCACTGGTGATAGGAAGGCTGGTTTTCCATCACTGCCTCTGGGCTCTCCTTGTCTTTTCCCAACATGAGAGAGAAATCCAAGTCCTCTTTCAAGCCCCGTGCCTCCCCCTCCCCCAATGGCCAGGACAGTGTTCCCCCAGACTGTGTCCTCCACTCCCAAGTTCTTAACCTATTCGTGTTCTGCTTGGTGGTCTGGTGAAACCTATTGACCCCTTTTCCGAATCATGTTTTTCAAAGCACAAAATAAAATACATAGGATTGCAAGGGAAACCAATCAGAGTGAAAGTTATCAAAGATAATTAAACAAGATGGTGGAAGGGAAAAGGCAGTTTCGTAGCCCCTGGGTCTGTGTGCTAAGGACTCTACAAACATCCCATTTCAGCCTCACCACAACCCTGTGAGGCAGGTGTTATTCTTACCCTTATTTTACAATTGAGAGAACTGGGACAAACAGCAGTGTGGTGACTTGCCCAGGGTCACACAGCTAGTAAGTGTCTGAGGCCAGATTTGAACTCAGGTCTTCTTGACTCCAGCCCCCCAGGTTAAGGACCCTGCCCTAGGGCATAGAATGATTGTTAGTCCTTGACTTTTACTGGTTCCATGAAATACATCAGAGAGATGGAGACTACAGATGGGTGTCAGTTTGGCTTATTCTCATGAAGGGCTCAGTAGATTGAGCAGGAAAGGAGGAAGGTGTTAGAAGAAATGGCTGAGCAAAAATAAAATGCAATTAGAAAAACAAAAATCTGTTTCTCAGGGACTTGGATGATGAGATGGCTCTTTCCTTCCTGACCTCCAGTCCCTCCTCACTGGGGGTCCTACTAAAATCCCCCATTACCTCTTTTGGCTTGTAGCATTGTTTTCTGGGACACTTCTTTCCTAAGGTCAAAACCAAAAGCACTGAACCACGGCCAGGTCACTTTGACACTTGCAAAGATCTGTGATTTTCTCTTCCTGGGACTCCCTTTAACAGCGAAGGGCAAAATCCCTGGCTGTCTTCCTGCCCCAAGACCTTGCAAATCCTCTCTAGAGAATCTCTCCCAGAGATGGTATCTATCAGGTTCTAAAGGCTGATACACAAATGTACAAAGGTTAAAAACAATTCTGTTATTAATATTTTTATGATTATTTTATGATCATAATTTGTCTTTGTGTCCCCAGGACATACTGCATGGCACATGGCACACAGTGAGACTTAAAAAATGCCTGCCAATCATTGTCACCATTACCGTGGTTAGCCCCAAAGACCATGGTGCAAAGAAGCAAACTCCCAGAATCCCAGAATCCTGGAGTTGGAAGGGCCCCCAGAGGCTGTCTTGTCCATCCTATAAAACTCAGAGAGAACGCTCCCTCCACCATTGCCAACGATTGGTCAGACAGCCTTTTCAATGCCTGCTGAGGGGAGGAAGCCCCTCTCCTTTTGGATAGCTCTCCCTATCAGGGAGACTTTCCCCAGGTCATCTGCCTCCCTTCCAGCATCAATGGCTTGGCACTCAGATTAGACTGAGGAGCAGCCTCACACCCCAAAGCAAAAGTAAATGGACGTCTGAATGGAGTAACTCTCCCCAGACTGGAAGGCGGTTCATTGTTATGGCTGTAGGCTGGCCCTCAATGCCCCTTCTGTCAGCAGAGGCCCTTCCTTGGGGCTAGCTCCCTATCAAAACACTGCTGTAGTGACAGTCTCACTGTGTGGGTTGCCTGGCAGTTCTACCTGGATTGAGCCCCAAGAGCCCATAGCTTGAGAAGATGCAGGTTCAGGAAACACTCAGGTAGTGAACGATGGTGGGAAGGACCCTGAAGTCGGGAGTCAGAGGAATTGGGTTCACATCCCGCCTCTGGGCACCTGCCGGAGGACTTGGGTGAGTTACTTTACTTCCATCTGGAGCTTACATTCTTCATCCATAAGAAGAAAGAAAGATGGGACCAGCTATCCTCCAAATCCCCTTCTAGCTCTAGGATTAAGGTCCTACGGAAACATCAAAGTCACCCCAGATTTCTGCGCGCGCACACACACACACACACACACACACACACACACACACACACACTACCTGGCATGATGAGACAGTGGTGCTTGCAGTGGACAATGGCAGCCACAAGAAGGTCCTTCAGCCGCCTGAGGACTTTGTTAGGCAGGATGTAGCCTTGGCATTCAGTGCTCTCAGATGGGCTGAAGATATCCTCAGTCATCCACCTCTCTAAACCAGCTGCATCCTGAGGAATACCCAGAGTGTAGGAAGCTGGGCTGGGGAGGTTTTCCTGGATCCTTCTTCCCTCAAGCTGACCATCTATCACCTCTTGGACCAAAAGGGCGTCAGAATCCACCCACAGGGGCACTTCCATAATCAGGTCATCCTCAGAGGTACGCAGGGCAAATTGGAAAGCCTCCAGGTCCCTAGAATAATCCACCCGAAACCTGGAGTCCAGCTCCTGGACCCTCTCGAGTATGGTCAGTAGGACATTCTCAGCCCGCTGGTAGTCCTGGATCTTGGGTGTTTCTCGGGACTGGATAGCTTGGAGGCAATGATGCCATAGGGAGATCTTCACTGCCATGGCAGCAGAGACCCCACCAACACAACTCTCCACTAGAGATGGGTCAGAGGCCAGCTGGAGCTGGGTGTCTGTGCTGTGCTCTCTCGTAGGGCAAAACCTGAATGCACCTGGGAGGGGAAAGTTCCTGAGAACCAAGGAGAGGAGCAGGTACAATGGGGCGGAGCCCCCACCAGCCAGCCGAGAGAAATACCAGGGAGACAGCAAGTCCCAGTGTTTCCCTATTAAATACTTGAACTGGGGCCAAGACAGCACCTTTGAAGGGAATTACTGTCAGGCAACTCACAATTAGAGGTATGGGTGGCAGGAGGGCTGGGCCAACAGCAAGGCTGGCCTGGCTTATCTTGGGGCAGCCTGGACTGGGCTGTCCCAGAACACCCTTGCCGTCCTCACTCCTCTATTGTCATCTGCACTACACAGTGAAAACACACCACCAGTAATATCCTGAGCACAACAGACCAGCAAGGGAAAAGCGCCCAAAGGGGAGGGCCACATCCCCAGGCCAAGGAGAGGGTTCCATTTCCCAGGTAGGGGCCTTTCTGGAGAAGAGGGGGTGGTGTGCTGTTTGGAGCTAGGAAGGTAAGTTGACAAGAATCTGGTAAGTGCCTGCTAAGTAAGAAGGGTCCACAGGGGGAGGCAAAAAGAGTCCCTCCCCTCCAGGAGCTTCCAATCTGATGGGAGAGACAGCAAACAACTATGTACAAACAAGATCCAAAGAGGACAAAGTGGAAATAACCTCAGTGAGAAGACAGGAAAATGAGGGATGCGCAGAAGGTGGGGCTTCAGCTGAGACTCCAGGCAAGCCAGGGGAGGCAGGAGGTAACCTTAGAAGTCATCCACTCCAAATCTCTTCATTCTGCAAATGACTCCAGCCAAGTGGCTTAACCAGGGCCACTAAGTGTTTGAGGCAGGATTAGAATTCCGAGGCCCAGGGGTCTATCCACTAGAGCACCCTGCCTCTTGATGCCTCCCAATGCTGTTGGGGGATTTATTTACCCTCTAGAGAGCTCATCCTCTATACAACCTACAGAATAGTGGCAGGTGTAACTATCTTCTTTCCTCTTTAAAAATGATGACACAGTAAAAATTGGACTTGACCCAGAACTCTGAGGTGTTCTACGCATCCTATAGACATGATGTCACTGTTCTGATCAGCATTCCTACAGGGTGACTAAAGGGACTGCATAATACCCATTCTCCAGATGAGGAACTGGGTGGGGCCATGGGCAGGGGGCTGAACCTCCACTCAGGACCCTGAGCTCAAAGCCAGACTCAGACAGTGAGCAGCTGTGTGGCCCTGGGGAAGTCATGTAACCCCAGACTGCCTCAGTGTCCTAAAAAGAGGATCCTAATAACCCGTACTTCCCAGTACTCTTATGAAGATTGAATGAGACCACAAGTGTAAAGTGCTTTTCACACCTAGAAACACAATGGAAATCTCAGTCATTGTCTTCTCATTATTCTAGGGCTTGTTCTAGGTTGTACTCTAAGCCCCAGATTCTCTTCAATCCTCGAATTTAGTAGCAGGGCCTTAATTAACGTGCCCTGGGCAATGGCTAACACGGATTATAGCCACTTAAAGTTTGCAAAGAGCTTGACAAAAGTTCTCCAGTTTTATCCCCACAACCACCCTGGGAGGTGCTACACCATTTTACAGATGAGGAAACTAAGGCAGACAGGGGTCAAGTGACTTGCTTAGGGTCACACAGCTCCTAATTGGTTGAGGCTGGGTTTGAACTCAGCTCTTCCTGATTCCAAGTCAAAGCCTTTTTCCACTTCCCCACCTGGCCCTCTAATTCCTGACATACTTTCGAGATAGTAAATGAATGTTTTTCTGTGCCTGGAGGCGAGGATCTCACTTGTTTCATCCTAGCAGCTACAACAGCAGCGTGCATATGGAGACTTGGCTTGGTAAGAGGGAAACCTGGATTCAGATTCCACCTCTGAAACTTTTTTAAATCGACTCGTTCACTAACTTGATCATATCTAGAAATCCCCTTCAATGTCTAAGCAGATGGCTGTCTCTCTCCAAGATGAGAGGGGTTAGAACTCCTCTCACATTATCAGCTTATAAGCAGCACTCGCCTCGCCCAGGGGCAGGACCACTGGAGCTGGAACTCAGATCTGAAAGCACCTCCAACACTTTCCTGCCTCTTCACAGCTGAAGACACCTGCCTGGCTCTTCTGCACCTGCCGGTTAGCCGTCCTGCCCCTCGTTGCTCGCCCCTGCCCCCCGGGTGAGACATGCAGGCCTTGACTTCAAACTGAGCAGGTGTGTGAGCCCGCACCTGACCCTTGGTCCCACTTGGCTTCGAGCCCTGGGGTGTGGGGATCTATCAATGCCAGGAAACCTCGGGTTCATTTCCTCTCTCACAGGTGTCCCTTCTGGAAGGCAGGAGGATAGAGCTGGGCACTCGCCTCATGGGAAATCTCTTCTTCCCTGGGCCTGATGTTAAATCTCTACCTAGAGTCCCTTCCCCAGGATGTATGATTCAGAGCTCCCTGGTGTAAGCCAAAACCGTTGTTTTCTTTGTTCAGTTTGGTTCAGAACCTTTGAAGATTCCCACAAACATCATCTTCCTGGCCAGAAGGCAGGGGGCTGAGCCAGAGAATTTCTCTCGATTTCCACTCGTGTTTTACAGATGGTTAAAGCTGGAGCATGCCTTTGGGGTCATCTACTGCAAATACCACATCTGACAGAGGAGGAGACTGAGGCTTGTCTGAGTTCACATGGCAAAAGGGCGGATAGACTGAGGAGGTGAATTTGAAGGGCTTGATTCCCAATTCATGAAGCTTCTCCATGCAGCAGACACTTAACACCCATTTTTGCAAGACAGCGAGGGGAGCAGAGAGTCAGGAAAAAACTTTGTCCAAGGCCCAGGTCATCTGGGCCAGTGGTGTCACAGAGAATCTGATCTAAGAATCTCTGCTGGTCACATACTGGCTTAGTTTTAAAATCTTATTTATGCTTTCTTGTGTTTTTATTTATTTTGTTAGATATTTCCCAAATCTCTCTTAATCTGGTTCTGGACGACCCAGTCTAGGTTACCAACCAAATAGAATTTGAGAGTTGGAAGGGGCATCAGTGGCCCACCAGCCCAACCCATCTACAAAAGCAATCTCTATCTAACAACTTGATGGGTAGTCCTCTACCTCTGCTTGAAGACCTCAGAGGAGGGAGAAGTCCCCACTTCCCCAGGCACTGTGGAACAGAGCTCATTGTTAGCCAATTTGTCCAGACATCCAACTGCACCCACTGATCTTCATTCAGTCCTCAGGCACCAGACAGAACCAAGCTAATCCTTCTTTACATGACAGCCATTTATACTCTTGAAGGTAGTGTTCATGCCCACTCCCCTCCCAGATTCTCTTCACAGGCAAAGCATTCCTCATTCCTTCAACAAAAGCTGCTAAGCATTGGCCCAAAGAACTGTTTCATGGTGGAATTTCCATAAAGGTATAACAATAGTGATAGAAGATTTTCCTTGGAGAATCGAGGCTTGGAAGGACTAACACCAGGAAATGAACGCTCCTCAGGAAGAATGGAAGGGATTCCTCACCCAGCAAAAGCCCTGGGGCAGCTTCCCTTTGGGATTTCTATCTCTTTTTCAAAAAGCATCATTGCTCATGTCAAGTTGCATTACTGAGAATCTCTCCAAACCACTTAGATCTGAAAAAGAATGCCATGCTCCCCCAGCAGCCTTTTCACCGGCAAATCACAGAGATGACAAAGAGCTCTGGCTCCCAGTTCCAGAAATGGAAACTGGCACGGGAGAGACAGGAAACTGAACACGGCTTTGCATCTGCGCAATAACATGAGTTTCGTTTCCATATCAGTCAACATCACTAATTCTATTTGCTGTTGTCATAACAACACAGCCATGGGAGCAGATATCGTCTGTCTTGTTGGCTAGATGGTGTGGAAACCTTTTAATTGTTGACTTCCCTACAAATCTGGAATCGCAGAATGTTAGAGCTGGAAGAAACCTTAGGGGTCACTAAGGATTATAGGGTTGGAATTATAAAGGACCTTAGAGGACAATTAATACCTGTGTGACCTTGGGCAAGCCACTTAACCTCTTTTTGACTCAGTTTCCTCAACTTTAAAGTGGGGATGGTAACAACATTTACCTTCCAAGGATGTTGGGAGGATCAAATGAGATATTTTTTTTAAAGTACTAGTACTGTGCCTGGCACATAGTAGGTGCTTAATGAATGTTTCCTCCCTTCCTTCCTAACTGCATAAAATAAAACACACAGGATTACCAAGCAAACCAAAGGTTAGTAAAATTGCAGATGTATTTTTCCCATCCATGTTCATGGATCCCAAGAAAGAATTCCTGTACTAGATGACAGAGCTTTGGGTCCTTTCTGACCCTACAGTCTGTGATTCTATACAGGGACTGTCCATGGTCCTAGAACTAGATAACAGATTAGAGAATGGATCATCCATCTGTCCAGTGGTCTCTCCAATACCCTCTAGTCCTTAAATAAGGGAAGTGACAGGTGAACTGTTCTTTTCCCCGCTTGACTTTAAAGGCACCAAGAAGGTTTTGGGATTCCTGCAGTTCTCAAAATCCCAAAGGCAATTTAAACAGTTGTCAGTCACATCCACTCTACACCCTTGCCTCTGTTTCCTAAGATGCTACATGGTGTATTAGAAAGAATATAAGACTAGAGGGGTTAGGACAGGAGGAGAGTTAAGGTAGCTACCTTTGGGTTCCAGATTGCCATTTGCTAATGTTGGGGCCTTGGACTAGTCATAAAATTTCTCTGGGTTTCAATTCTTTCATCCCTAGCCCTTTCCCTTGCAGAGTCCCATTCACCCTAGTCTGTGATCAATCCCATTCTCCCCATCCATGTTGCCAGCACTTACTGTCCCAGAGGTCCCTCTGTCAGCATCCTAAGCCATGTTAGCATCTGCTCCCAGTCTTCTAGTCCAGCCCATTCCTGCATTACTCATGGGGAATTCAAAATTTGTACTACTCAATCCTCCTTCTCAAACACTGACTTCACACTGTTCAAGACTTTCAAATTCCAGCACTACCTACTTTGTTGAGAATGGCAGAGCTGAGGAGCCAGACAGAGCTCAGCTGACCTTTGTACAGGACAAGGATTCTGAACCACAGGTCAGTCTGCACAGCATAGTGGAGGACAGGGGCATTGGTGGTGGGAAGAAGGTGAGTGGGGACAGAGGGGGCTCATTTCAGGATCTCACAGTTAGGCACCATTATGAAAATCTTGAGATAACATGCATACCATTTAAAGCTGATAGCTTCATCAAGCCAAGCCCCTACATGCATTAACTTGGGGAGTGTACAGTTGTTTGAATTTCAGAGCTTGAGTGGTTTTTTGATTGGTTTTTCATATCATTATAAGCTGGAAGGGACATCAGATACCATCCAGTCAGACACTCTCCCATTTTAGAGATCCAGAGAGAAGTCAGTCAGTCCAACAATAAGTCTTTATTATCTTTATTATTTTTACCTACTATGTTCCAGGAGCTGTACTAAGTTCTGGAGATTTACATCTGTGCCATTTACATTTGTGCCAGAAAGGCACAAAACAGTCCCTGCCCTCAAGAAATTCATAGTCTGATAGTGAAGACAGCATGCAAACACTTATGTACAAACAAGACCCAGACAGGATACATGGGAAATAACATTAAAAAGTCACTAAAAATAGGAGACATTGGGAAAGGCTTCTGGCAGAAGTGGGTAAGTGACTTGCCCAGGGTCTCATAGCTAGTAAGCATCAGAGGTAAGCCACTAACCAGTTGAATGAATTGCCATTTCATATCCTTTGACTATTTATCTACTGAGGTATAAGCAGCTCCTACCTGAATACATCTGAGTGAATTCCTTATGGACATTTTAGGTCAGACTTTGGTCAGAAAATATTTTTGGTGGTAATTTCCTCCTCCTCCCAAACCTGTTCCCTGTCTGACTCTACTCTCCTGTCTGGTAGTATGACCTTTTATCCATTCAAAATCTTGGTGATAACTATGATTAAAGCCATTCAGTCATAGATTTGGAGCTAGACAAAACCCAAGACATCATCTAATCCAACCCTCTCATTTTTCAGAGGAGGAAACCAAGGCTCAAAATGGTGAAGTCATTCATCCAAGGTCACACAGCTAACAAGAGATTAAACCCTCAGATGCCAAACCCACGTTCTCCCCACTGCACCACCCTGCCCCTCTGCCATTCTTCCCCCTCCCTCAGTATTCACAGTCAGGTCCCAAGTCCTCCTGACCTGCATTCCCTCTAGTCTATTCTCATTGCCATCCCTCTGTCCAGACTCTCATGACCTATCACATAACCTCCTCCTGGGCCTCCCTGCCTCCATTTTCTCTCCTTCTCTAATTCACTCTTCGCGCCACTTTCAGAATAGTTTTCCTTACGCTTAGCGTCCCAGATATGGAGTCAGAGAACCTGGGCTGAAATCTCAGCTCTTCTAATTGTGACTTGGGCCTCAGTTTCCTCAACTATAAAATGATTTAGATGATTTCTAAGACTCTAAGCTAAACTTCCATTCTAACCACGAATGTATGATACTATGAGGCATGGCCCCTTAACCTGTTCTCATAACTCTTCTGCTCAGGGCTCACAAAAGGCTCCGTAATGCCCAGAAAATAAAATGTAGACTTCTTAGCTCAGCATTCAAAGCCTTCCACCAGCTGGTCCTGTGCAGCCTTGCCTTTTATGCTGCCCTATGCATCCCCCAGCCTAACTGGACAAATCTCCACAGTCCCCATGCTCCTGGGTCTGTGTGTTAGCTCACCCTGTTCTGAATGCTTGGAATGGCCCTTTCTCTCTCTTCTCCTTCCCACCCTTCTTGCTCTACCCTCATGTTAAATGTCTGCTCATCCTTCAATGTCCTTTATGGAGGCTTCCCTATGCCTTGAGTCAGCAGTGATCTCTGCCCTAGAACCACTCATGGAATCTTCTTATACATTTAAACCAACTCTGTCACCTTCACAAAGTCCTCCTAAAAGGTTTCACAGGAAATTGGGGTTGGGCAGAATGCCCAACAAGGTTGGATAACGACAGAAGAAAGGTACTAAGAAAAACAAACCAGGGGAGAGATAGGAGCGAGGTCCTTTGGGTCTGTGGAATCCCCCTTCTGTGCCCCCTGTGATCTCCTGGGAACTAGGCTGGCCTGCCAAGGTGAGACAGAGGCCTGACCTTTCTTTATGTTTACTACAGCCCTGCTGCTTCCCCCAGAAGAGAGGGGGATGAATAAATTATAAAAAATAGAGACAGGAGAAGCCAGACTTATCCAGAGATGGGAAGACAGGAAGCCTACCCTTTAGGAAGAGCTAATGGGCAACTTGTTCTGCACAGCAGTCCTGCATTCTTAGGGACTGACAGGGCTTCCAACCGATGACCCTTTCCTAGTTTAACAAGACTCAGTGCCAGAAGGGACCTTAATGACAGCCTCGTTCAAGGGCCCGTCATTATAGGGATAAGGGAAAGCCAGGATATGACTGGGAATGATCCACACCCAGGTCTTCTGCCTCCAGGTCCAGAGGTCTCTCCACTGTACCCCCTTCATTCCTTGCATCTTTTTATACCTTTGGAGTTCATTGGACCTTGTCTTCTCATCCATTTGTTGCCTCCCATTCTTGCTGTGTGGCCCCTCACCTCCTTTTCTGGCCCCTACAGAGAGTATCCATGATGTCCTTCCCTCCACTTCTTTGAGATCCCACTGTAACCACTCATATCCACCCTGTGTCTCTCCATCACTTTTGGAGTGGGAGTCTTTGGTGCCTTAACTTTTCTGAAATAGGGTGTTCCATGATTCTGGGGAAGAATGCTACCCACTCTGCTTCCATATAGAGAAGAATGGAGGAACAGAGATGAGAACAAAGGATGTGGATTCAGAAACCTTCCCTGCTACTCTGTGACTAATCTCTCTGAGTCTTAGTTTCCTTATCTGTAAAATTAGGATAATTAAAATTAACTTAATTCTGAGCTCTGTAGGGATATGGCTCTTCCATCCATGTGGATATGCCCCAAACAAGGACTGACTTTCCTTGATTTTTGAGGGAGGCAGCAGTGGACAGAATCACCAGGCACCAGCTTGGGCTGAAACTCTGCTCCAGGTACCAGCTCTGCTACAAGTCACCAGCCTTCTGGAATCTAGTGTGAAAGAACCAGTGTGATAATAATGGTGGCAGTCAGACCTGCCTCACAAGGTGAGGAGGTATAGCTGTGATACTGACCTTGCTCTGGCCCTTTCTAAAGGCTGCAACATGTGGGGCAGGAGCACTCTAGTCTGGGCCTCCCAGCAACCCTTTGACATTGGCTGGCGGAGCATCCAGAGAGGGGGGGTTTGCCCAGGGCCACACAACTACTGTCAAAGGTGGGATCTGAATCCAGATCTCTCCCAACTCAAAGCCCAATGTTCTTTCTCTCCTCTCCCACACAACTCTCAGAAGTCAATCTATCCACATTTATTGAGATGGTTAAGGCCAATTCCTCCTAATCCCCACTTTAAAATGGGGAGGTAGGTCTTTTTTTATGATTATCACCCAACTAATTATCCAAAACACTCATTTCAGTCTCAAGTCACCTCAATCATTGCTTCCAAATTATATTTGAACAATATGGGTTAGACCTCTATAGATAGATGTTCATTAATGGATGATTGTCCTTGGCCAGACACCTGAAAAATAGCAGGGCAGTAGTAACCCCCAGGGGACTGACCTCATAGGATCAGAAATCTAGAGTTAAAGGAATCTCAGAGGTCACATTTTACAGATTCAAACAGGCTGTGCAATTTGCTTTACATCAGTATGGCTCTGAGGCAGGATCTAAACCCAAGTCTCCCAAGTCCAGTGATCCATCTACTATCCCACAAGGCTTCTTCGGGAATCTATGGCTTCACCAGTGTGGGTGCCCTCCTCAACCACACAGCCACTACCCCATCCTAGAGAGCTCCAGAGGCTGAAAAATTCCCTGGGTGAGCCATCAATGGGCCACTCTACCCCAGGCAGGCAAATTCTTGGGTGCCAGACATACAGCTGCTTCTGCTCAGTCTTTCTAACTTTTTGGACCTGCCACAGCTTACATTTCAGAAGACAGAGTGGGGCCATGGGGATGTGGAGGCAGAGGTGAAAGACAAGAGAAGATTCTCACCTGCAAGGGAGAGGTTGTCCTCACATCTGGGAGTTCCCAACAAACCGTACACTGGGTCCCTATGCTTAAGATGGGGTAGCAACATCATAGTAGCCCCTCACTCTCAGAACTGTTACAAAACTCACATGAGACCACTTATATGTAAGGTTGCTTAACAAGAAACATTGCTATTATCCTATTATTAATGGGGATATCATTAGTAACATTATTAATTGTAATGGTGGTACCTCCAGGGCCAAGAGAGGGAAGAGAAGGTGAGTGTCTGTCTTGCTTTGGTCATCCTCAAAGCCCAACCCCAGGCAGCCGGGAGCTGCCCCTCTGGCCCCACCTGCATTCCTTCTACCTGAGAGCCCCAGGCCCAACTTCCATCAGCCCCAGTGCAGGAAGCAGACACACCTTTATCTGATTAGGCTGAGCATGAAACTTAAACCACCTGGCTTCCTCCTTCTCTGCTGTGGCTTGAATGATTCAGCTGAAATCAATGTTCATGGTGAAAAAAAGGCAAAGACCTTCCCCCAGCCTCAGCCCCTTGGCTGCCTCTCTTCCCTTCCTCCTTTTTCTCTTTCATCTTCTCTTTTCCCTTCTATAGAGACAGGTGTGCCAGATCTTGGCCCTGGGTTTCTGCTCACCACTAGAAGCCTCACGCCCAACATTAGCACAAATAACCTGGAGGAGGCACCTTGCCATGAGGACTCTGAGCTGATTGCTCCTCTCTGGGAGCAGACCAGGTAGGGTCTGGGCCCCAGGCTACCTCACAGGTGTTTCTTCCGAAGATCACTGGGGTTCTGAAGCGCCAAGGCCACTGAGAGAGGAAGAGAAACAAGGGCAGAGGAGACAGCAGCATGGAGCCTGGGAAGTCAGGGTCAGGGAGACCTGGGTTCGAATCCAGCCCCAGACACTCCCTTAGCTGTGTGACCCTGAGCAAATCCCTCCATCTCCCCAAGCCTCAGTTTCCTGATTTGCAAAAGGAGAATAACCACAGCATTCACCTGCGAGGGTGGCTGTCAGGATCAGACAGATAACATGTGTAAAGGGCTTGGCAAACTTGGAGAGCTCTAGAGAAATGCTTGTTGTCATCGTTAGGAACAGCAGC
>WOXC01011518.1:0-29675 GCA_011680675.1 Gymnobelideus leadbeateri | reverse complement strand
TCTTTAATAGAATTCCCTTTGAATCTATCCTTGGCTCTCTGCTGCTTAACATTCTTTTCAATGACTTGGGATAAACATAAGATCATAGGATGGTAAATCTACTGCTGGAGGGGGTCTTCAGAAGCCTCTTGTTCTAATCCCTGCATTTTATAGGTGAAGAAACTGAGGGCCAGAGAGATAAAGATGGACAAAAGGATACCCGAACTGTAAGGAAATGAAAAATCAATGATGACTCTAGAGAACAAATCACGAAACATACTTCCCTTCTTCACAACAGAGATGGAAGTCTACACAGGCACAATGTTATAAATATTGGCAAATGTGGTTACTATTTCAGGTGGTTTTGCTTAATTGTTTTCCCCTGTTACAAGGAGGATTTCAGTGTATCTGTATGGAGGGAGAAGAAAGTTGCAAAAGTGACTGTAATGTAAATACAAAAGACATCAATAAAACATTTTAAAAAGAAAAAAATGACAGGATAAAGGTGTAGACAACATAACTTGCAATTTGCAGACAATACAAACCTAAGAGTGCTAGATAATAGGATTTAATAAATTCTTTAGGGGTTAGGACATTGGGATCAAATTTAGGTTAGGATGAAATTTAATAGGAATAAATGGGAAGTCTTACATGTGAATTCAAAAAATTAACTTCACAGGTATAAGATGGAGTGGGGAGAGGAGTCGTGTGGCTATACTATACAGGCAGTTAGGAATTAGGAAGACTTAAATTCAAAACCTACCTTAGACACTTAAGCAGCTGGGTGACCTTGGGCAAGAGTTTCAGCCTCAGTTTTCTCACATATAAATGGTGGTAATAATAGCACCTTCTTCATAGGATTGTTGTACTAAAAGAGATTACATATATAAAGAGCTTTACAAATTGTAAAGTGTTAAATAAATGTCAGCCGTTATTAATTGGCTGTTAATAGATTGCAGACTTTGTATTAATCAGTGATATGTTCTGATAACCAATATATTAACAATAATTAAGCGACAACTATACACCAGGGTCTCTGTTATGTACAGGGAATAACAATAAGAAACAGTTCTTACCCTTAAGAAATTTGCATTCTCTATGGAGAAAAATTAGCCAAAAGCTAATGCAACCTTAGATTCTACAAAAAGAGGCAATGTGTCCAGGACTATGGAGGAGATAGTCCTGCTATGCTCTGCTCTGGCCAGAGATCCCTACTGTCCTCTCAGTCCTCCAGGTTAACAACCTCTGAGTCCCCTTGGGCTCTTCCCTCCTCCTCATTTTAAATTTTGTTGATTTTGTTTCTCTTTTCACATCCATCACCTTCTCTCCACTCCTACAACCACCATCCTAGGAAAAGCCCTCAGCCTCTTGCCTGAACTATTTCTTTTAAAATTTATTTTATTTTTAGTTCACGGAAGACAAAACAAGTATTTCCATAATAGTACAATAAAAAGATGGTCCTACATGAAACTGCAAATTTATCATGTACAACTTTCTATTCCTTCTAAATATATAATGAAGTTATCATATAAATTTCTTTTTTTGATTCCCACCTCCCCACCCTAGAGATGGCTACTATTAGACACAAATAGGTGTCTATATGTAAAATTATTCTATATGTCATTTCTTTCTCTGAATGCAAATAGCATATTCCTTCATATGTCCTTTATTTTTAATTTGTGTATCTAAGAATAGTCAAAAAGATCACTCAGTGCTTATTAAAACAATATTGCTGGGGGTGGCTCGGTGGCTCGGTGAATAGAGCACTGGCCCTGGAGTCAGGAGGACCTGAATTCAGATCCAACCTCAGACACTTAACATAACACTTACTAGCCGTGCAACCTTGGGCAAGTCATTTAACCCCAATTGCTCTGCCTTCCTCCTCCAAAAAAAGGCAAAAAAAAAAACCTCCCAATATTGGTGCTACTGTATACAGTGTTTTCTTGGTTCTGCTCACTTCACTCTTCATTTCATGCAAGTCTTTCCATGCCTTTCTAAGATCAATGAACTCATCATTTCTTATAGCACAGCAGTATTCCATCACAACCATACACAACAACTTGTTCGGCCATTCCCCTGCAATTTCCAGTTCTTTGCCACCACAAAGAGAGCTGCCATAAACTAACTATAAACATTCCATTCACATTCAAAGTTGTAATTACTATTTGTGTATTTCCCTTCATCTTATTTTTACTCTCTATTTTCTTTCTCAGCCTCTCTTTTTATACTGTCTGTTACCTTATATTCTCCCTCCACTTCACTCATCCCTCCAAGAGTACCCCCATTCCCTCCCCCATCTCCTAAATCCCAATCCACACACCCTTCCAAAAGTCCCTCCCCCACCCTCAATTTTCTCACCTCTCTAGAAGTTCAAAAGACTTCTACACCTGAACTATAACTAAAGCCTCTTGTTTGGTCTCTTTGCCACATATCCCTCCCCTTTCCAATCCATCCTTCCCACAGAAAATCACAGTGATTTTCCTTAAGCACAGAGATGATTATGCCATTATCTTACTCAAAAAACTCTTGTGGTCCCCTATTATTTCCAAGCTCAAATATAAACTCTAATTGGCATTAAAACCCCATCACAACCTGACTCCAGTCTACCTTTCCAGACCTATTATATATTCTTCCCCTCATATATTCTTTCAGCCCAAGCAAATTGTGTTCCTTACACAGTACATTCCATCCCTTTTCACTAGCTCTCTCCCATGTCTTCCTCATCTCTGCTTCTAGTTTCCTTCAAATCCTAGTTTCCTTCAAAGCTCAGCTTGTCACTTTCTACAGAAAACCTTTCTTGATTCTCCCTTGCTGCTTCTCCCCATCTTTTGTTCATATATTTTTATGTAGTCATATGTATCCACATTGTCCTCTCCCAATAGAATGTCAACTCCTTGAGGGTAGGGACTATTTAATTTTTATATTTCTATTCCTTGTGCCTAGCACAGGGCTTTGCACTTCATAAATATTTGATTGATAGCTATTGACTGCTTTACCCTCTGAACCTCTAGCCCATATCTCTGGAACTTGATTAGAATTCTTGACTCTTATCCCATGCTTACTTCCTGGTGATAACTAGCCCTTTAGTCTTATCTTATTCTCTAATTGTATCTGGTCATTAACTACTAGAATATTATCAGTACAGATGGCTAGATCCAGACCAGTCCTGCCTGCTGGTGTTTCAGCCCGCTCTGTGGCCCTACCCTGCCAGAGTTAGGAGGAAAAGTAGAATTGGAATTTTTAGGAGTTTGAATCCCAGTCCAGGAGCCCAAGTAAATGGTTTTAGTGCTGAGCTATGATAGAAATGGAAGGTTTAATGAGCACAGTCCTGCCACAAGCTCAAAAAAATGTCTAGGAATAGGCCTGAGAAAGGGATTTATTGTGTCATATTTCCCTATGGCCAAAGTATAACTTCCCAGAAGGAATTCCTCTGCTTTGGGGATGAAGCTATGAAGCTCAGAGGTCAAGGCAGAATCTGAGAAAGAGTTTAGACAGAAGGACCTTGAATTGCTCAGAGGTCAGGGAATGAATGTGTCTCATTATAGAAGCTAGGAAATATTGGCTTTGGCACAGAGGTCCAGGGATAAGGGAAAGAAAAAACAATGCAGATGGCAGTGAGATGTCATTTTAAAAACTAAAACAACAAACAGAATTTTAAGTCAAGCCCACTGCTTATTTTGATGTAGCTGCTGACAGTGTAGAATGATTGAGTTAGTACTTTCAGAAGTAGAAGAAGTTGGGGTGGCTAGGTGGCACAGTGAGTAGAGCATGGGCCCTGGAGTCAGAAATAGAAGTCAAAATAATGTCATACAACCTTGCTGTAATGCACACTGACCTTTTGAGAAATTTTATATATTCCAAATGTTGCTATGTATATAAACAATGATGTAGAATAGATATAATAGGAGAAAAATCTGAATGCCAAGGAGATGAATCCAGTGAGAACCAAATGATCAACTCCTTTTATGAAAGATCAGATGCTCCAAATTTGTTTATAATCAACTTCCACTTCTTTCCCTACCCCGCCTCTACCCAATATGGCTTTAGGTACAGAACATCAAAATTCCTCTTAAATGGTAGCAAAACAAGAACTTTATTCCCTGTTGAGTTCAACCTTCCTTTGAGGAAATAATCCTTCTCTATTGGAGGCCACATCTTACCCCATTCTCCTTGACTAAGAGGGCCAGGAATAGGTGTAGATATTAAATTCTAAGCCTAGTAATGCCAGTAGAATTTTCATATTTACATTTATATGTGTATATATATATATATATATATATATATATGTATACTCATGGACTAACTCATTGGACTGCCCATCCAACTGCATGATATAATCTAGGCAGTATGAATTCTTCATCCATTTGGTCCTTCCTGTATGGATTTTCTCTTGAGTAACTCTAGATCTAATTGAAGAGGAAGCTTAATACATTCAACATGATGTGACTCACAAATAGTAGATACTTTGTTGGAGGGGGGTTTTTTAAGGCTGTTCTTTGCTCTAGTGTGCGAAATGTACCTTTTTGGTGGGGGATGGGGAGGGTTGCTGTTAATCTATAATCACACTCAGCGAGATCTCTGAGAGAGAGTGTAGAGAGAAAAAAGACCCCTGAAGAGAGACTTGGGGAATACCCACATTTAATAGGGAGGAGATAGAAGATGAATGAGCAAGAGAGACTGAGAAGGAGTAGTCAGGTATGGAGGAAGAGAATCAGGAGAAAGCAGTACAATAGAATCTATCAGAAGGGGGATGGTCAACAGTATCAAAAGCTGTAAAAAAGATTAAAGATGAGAATGGAGAATAAATCATTGGGTTTAGCTATTAAAAAGTAATTTTCCTTGTGGTAATCTTGGCAGAGGGGGTGGGAAGATGGACAACTAGGTGGCCCAGTGTGCCAGGCCTAGAGTCAGGAAGACCTGAGTTCAAATTCAGCCTTAGACACTTACTAGCTGTGAGACCTTGGGCAAGTCACTTAACCCTGTTTGCCTCAGTTTCCTCATCTGTAAAATGAGCTGGATCTTTGCCAAGAAAACTCCTAGTGGGTTCATGATGAGTCAGACACAAATACACAACAGCAATAACAGTCTTTTTTGATCATGTTGAACATACTCTAAGGCAAGGTGACCAAGTATCTCATATGATAATGTTCTTTGTTACCTTTAGGTACACAATGACACCAATTCTGCCAAATCCTTTATTGGCCCCTCTAGGTGAACTGTGAACTGTCCTTTACTATACTGCAATTTCTATATGACTCCTGGCTTCATTTATAGTGAGAAATATTCAGTAATTAAAGCAGGTCATTAGTCAATAGACAAAGTTATCACATTGGAGTTCCAAGAGCTAGTAGAAAGCCTAAACTCTTTTTTATTTTTTGTTTTGTGAATTGTCTTTATTATATATATATATATATATATATACATATTCTGTTGGGGGTTTTTTTGCGTTTTGGAGGGCAATTGGGGTTAAGTGACTTGCCTGAGGTCACACAGCTAGTTTTTTTTGTGTTAAGTGTCTGAGGCCGGATTTGGACTCAGGTCCTCCTGACTCCAGGGCCGGTGCTCTATTCACTGTGCCACCTAGCCGCCCCTCTTTTTTTATATGTATACATAATATGTATATATCACATTTTATAATTTATTTGTTTGTAACTAGATATGACCGATATACAGAAATACTTGGCTACTGAAAATATTTAAAATCAAGGCGTGCTATCTTAAGTGACTTCCACAAAAGCAACACTCTAGTGTTTCATAAAGGTATGGAAGGGATTTGTGTTCCTAAAGGCCACGTGACAGAGTTCAAGCACTGTTAATTTTTACAAAGCTAGAAAGTCTTAGAGTTTGTTTGTGGCAACAGAATTTTCTGCTTTCTGAGGACCAGTCTAGCTAAAGATGAATAGTTTAATCACCAATAGATTGACCACTAGGCAATGAATTATAGGGCTATGGTAGTTCATGAAACAAAGAAAAATACAAATTTCCTCCACCCACCCCCTCCCTTCTCAGATTCAAGTGGATATAGTATTTTAAGGAACTGTTACTATTAATAATAAGAGTAATAATTATAAGTAAGATAAATAGTGTTTTAAGGTTTGCAAAATGCGCATCATATTTCATTTTATGTTCACAACAATCCTGTGAAAGAGATATGATTATTATCCCCATTTTATAAATGAGGAAAGTTGGGCTAACAACAGTCAAGTGGTTTATTCAGGGTCACATAGCTAATAAGTTCCAGAGAAAGGATCTGAATTCAAGTCTTCTTTACTCAAGACCAACACTCTACTCACTATCACCTGCCTACCTGAGTAATATTACTAGTTAGTACTGTGATATCTAACGGGGCCAGGTCTAAGAGGTGTGATCATGGACACAGATTTGTGTTTTAAAAAAGAGATGGTGTGTGTTGAGGGCAAAGGATAGACTCAGGGAAGTTTCTCTACAAAAAATCTGAGCAAGGCGAGAATATTTTCATTTGGAGGAATCCAGGAAGACTTTGTGGAGGAGGTGGCACTGAAGATGATCCTGAAGAAAGAGAATTTTGAAAGATAAGGAAGGAGAACAGACCAGGTCCAGTAGAAAGCCTGCATCAGTACATAGTAATGAGAGGACACATATCAAATATGAAGAACAGGTGTCCATTTTTTATGGAAAGTCAACACATAAAATGAAGAAATTTTTTAAAAGCCTGGGAGGGTAGCACAGAGCCAGGACTCAGAGAGTCTTGAATGCCAGGCTAAAAAGAGCCCATAGGGAGTTTAAGGTTTTTGAGCAGTGGGGCAACAGACAGACTCAAGCCTAGGAAGATTATTTTGGCTTGTTGTGCTTGTCCTTTGTTTTCAAAGAGGACTGTGGTATCAGGGACATGATGACCTGACTTGTAGTTGGCTTTGATTTGAGTGAGGGAGGGTTATGCAAGGTCACCAGCCTCATTTTCTCCTCCAGAGCCATCTGGATCCATGAAGATATTCCTATGAAGAATGGATTAGAAAAGAGAGAAACAGGAGTGGTTACACCCAGGGGTGGGGAACCTGCAGCCTCAAGGCCACATGTGGCCCTCTAGATCCTCAAGTGAGGTCCTTTGACTGAGTCCAAACTTCACAGAACAAATCTCTCGAGACCACATGTGGCCTTCTAAGTCCTCTGGTGTGACCTTTTGACTGAGTCCAAGTTTTAAAAAACAAATTTTTCTATTAAGGGGACTTGTTCTGTGAAGTTTGGATTCAGTCAAAGGGCTGCCCTTGGGGACCTAGAGGGCCACATGTAGATCCCTGGTAGAAATTCAGTTATTCCTGTGCTAAGAATAACAGCAACAAAATTATGTAGTCCACAGTATAGTATCATAGAAGGAAATAAAACAAACATTCAAAATAGCTATTCCTCCCCTCAGTCCTCTTGCTCAACGTGGCCTAGAGAGGAAGACCTTCTGTATCCAGGTTCCCACCTGCAAACCGGTCACTTAGACATATTGGCCTCCACTGTGTGCCAGCAGCTGTAGACAGAGCTGTTTAGAGCAGCAGCCTGCCCAGAAATCAATGCTTGCTCATCACCCTCAGTACCAGAGCAACTCAGGACTTCCTAGGCACTGAATTGTACCCTCTTTTTCCATAAGGTTTTTCCCCTTAGGTCTTCTCTCCTTCCCCCTTCTAGGATTTCTGTCTCTTTCCCTGCGAAATATCCCTTCCACCCCACCCCCCGACCCTATGTCCAGGTACCAGTCTCTTGGGAATTGAATTACCCATCAGACAGCCTTTCATCTGCTGTGAAACACACTAGAAACCCTCCTCTCCACCCATCACCCACCACATCACTATTATTACTATTACAGAATCTGCTTCCAGGTTTCTTCTCATCTCTGTCCTTATCTATTTACCTTGGAGTGGGTCAAGTGGTTTCTGTGTCAGACCCATCTCAAGTAATCAACGATCCACTTCTGGGCCCATTTCCTGAGTCTTAAGCCTCTGAGCTTCCAGGCCTTTCTGAACCTCTCAGAACAGAAATGGCTATGCCTAGATGGGCTAAATACATTAAAATAGATTTCTGGGTTCAGATCCTACTGCTTTCATTTACTAATCTCTCTGGGCCTCAGTTTCCTCATTTGTAGCATGAGAGATTTGGACTAGAGGAACTCTAAGGCCCCATCTACCCCTAAATCTAGAATCCTATGATCCATTTACAGTGAAATTTCTCCATTAATATTGTGATCCTAGACTGCCAGCCTAGAAAGATGATTAACAATCCATAATCATACTTTAGAGTTAGAAGGACCTGTTGAAATCACATAGTCAAGATTATTCATTTGTCTCAGTTTACAGATGAGGCAAATATTTCCTCATTTTGAGTAATATCTGATGTTAACTAAATTCAGGGCAACTAAAGTCACAGTGGATAGAGTGCTGAGCCTGGAGTGTTCATACTAACTATATGACCTTGGGCAAGTCACTTAACCCTGTATGCCTCAGCTTCCTCATCTGTAATATGACCTGGAGAAGGAAATGGTAAACCCCTCCAGTATCTCTGCCAAGAAAACCCTAAATGGGGTCACAGAGAATTGAAAACAATTGAAACAACTAAACAACAACAAAGAATGTGTAAAGTGACTTGGAATTCACTGCAATAGTCACTGGTTTACATATATATATATCTGTACATATCATATTCATACTCCTAGTGCCTTTATTCTGGAATGTACTAACCTATGATATAGATGGATTATGTGAGGGTCTCAAGAGGCAACCTGATCTAGGCCCTTTCGTCCAGGCAGGTCTGTATCCAAATAAGTCATTACAATAAACTCTGGCTCACATTCCCAAGTCCTAAGAGAACTCACAGTTGATCAATAAGAATTAGGCACAGGAACTAAGATTCGATGTATTTCTTTGTATTTTTGGTTGGCTTTTCTTTGTATTTTTGGTTGGCTTTCATAGCAGCCTGTTTGTGGGAGAGCCTAGTATTTCCCTGGAGCAGATGGCTGTGTTCTCTTTGTCTGATGATATGGGATCCAGTGGATGGAGGCCAGGAAGGGGGTGGCAATAACATACACACACAAATCAATCAGGCCCTTTAGAAATTCTGCAAGCCTAGTAAATTTAAAAAATCATACTGTTTCTAAGTCTGAATCATATAAGTCTGAATCCAGGTATTATCATATTAATTTTACAGATGTGGAAAGTAAGACCCAATGTCACTAAATACCTATATTTTGTAAGGTGCTTGAAATTAGGGACCATGTAGATGTATGTGTATTTATACACACACATACAAATATACATATATGGACATATGCACATATTATACAATATAGTATATATAGTATGTATTGGATATAGCGTATATGCTATATGTGGACTATAATATATGTACCATATGTGGAATATAATATATACTACAAATGGAATACAGTATATATGCAAATATACTATATGTGTGAGCGTGTACGTGTGTCTCTCTTCTCCATCTCCCTTTCTTGTAGAAAGTACCTAGTGCACAATGCTGTCTGTGCACATGGTAGCCATCCAACGCGTTAAATAAAAATAAGAGGCCGTATTTCCTGATTCAGCCTGGTACTCATTCCATTAAACTAACATGATCTTCCTACTCCTCCTATTTCTTTAAACTTTATTGTCTTACTGTTATTGTTATTGTTGTATGCTCCCAATGGCCTGAACCATGATGGGGTGGTTGTGCCCCATTAGTTTGCTTCCCCACACACATACACCAAAGTATTTTTAAAAGAATCTGGTAGTCCAGATGCCATCTCCTTAGGACCCAAATCATCTTTTTATTTGTAGAAAGAGTGCTTTGTAGAAGTATTTTTCATTCTTCCTTGCAAAACACAGTAAGGCAGTTTATTCCCCACCCACTCCACCCTTGGTCAGTGTTAGATTCAATGGAATAGTATTTTCAAATGCAAATGTTTCTACAAACGCCTACTTTTTTGAGGATGACTTCAAGTTTGAAGAAAACCTCTTTTTCTCTTTGTGAATTCTATACTTTGAAGCTAGCAAAGTATTATTCCAATGATGTGGGCTTAAAATGAAGTCTGTTTTATTTGGAAATATTGCATCTTTTTTATATCTGTGGGAGTCTCTTACCTTTAAAAATGGATTCTGTATATAAAAAGATACTTTTTCATTATACTATGTTATAGAAATGTTTATTTTATTCCATAAATTACAAATAAAAAAATAAATGTGAAAAAATCAGTGCTGTCTCTTAAAAATCTCTCTAACTGCCATGAGTTTATAATGCCTCAAATTTGCTAGGCCCTACCCATGGGGGAACAATTAGAGGATACCAGGTTTATGCTGTACTTTGAGGTTAGTTCCAATAATGGGTTCTGGGTCTTTTAAAGTGGCCAAAGGCATTCAGATGCTGTGAGAATTACTACCTGGATTCCAAACTGGTTCTGGAGCTTTTGAGGCTAGGAGTCTAAAATGTGGCAGGTCCCTGGGAAATTACTGTAGACTAAATCTTCCTTAGTAGGTCTGTTCTGAGCCCAAACCAGTTCCTGGTCCAGATAACTTTCTCACATCTATGCTAAGACTCCTTTGTGTCAGGGTCTTGTGTTGCTGTAGTTGTTCAATTAATCAATCAACTAATTAATAAATTAGCATTTGTTAAATTCCTAGTTTGTGCCAAGCATTGTGTTAGGTGCTGGGGTTACGAATACAAAAGAGAGATAGTCACTGCCCACAAGGAGCCTGCGTCCTACTAGAATGTTGGTGGCAATGGAAAGAGATGTAAGATATTCTCTTTTCTTTGTGAGGTCACCAAGGGACAGAGTGTAGAGAGAGAAGAGAACCCAGGTCAGAGCCTTGGAGGACTCTCACACTCAGGACACAGGAAGTGGATAATGGTCCAGCAAAGAAGACTGAGAAGGAACTGTCAGACAGGTAGGAGGAGAACCAGAAGAGAAGAGGCTCACGGAGGCCAAGGGAAGAGAAATCTAGAAGAAGGGGGTGTTTGGCAACAAGCACAGCAGAGGGATCGAGGAGGATGGGGACAGAGAAAAGATCACTGGAGTTAGCAGTGAAGTACTTATTAGTTTCCTCTGAGGGAATGGGTTTATTTGAGTAATGGGATCTAAAGCCAGATTGCAAGGGAGGGAGAAAATGGAGGCAAAAAAGAGTAAACAAATCTTTCTAGGACCTTAGCAATGAAAGGAATCTAGGGAGGATAAGTGGAGTAAATGGGGTTTGGGAGGGAAGGCTTTGGGGTTTTGTGTTTAGGATGGGGGAGACCTAGACAATAGATAGGGAGAGATTAGAGATGGGAGTGAAAAAGAGCAAGTGATGAGAAATTTCTGAAGGAGCATGAGTAGAGGAGGTGGCAGGTGGGAGTGTCTTTCTCAGAGACTATAACGGAGGAGAAGACAGAGGTGAAGTTGAATAAAAGTTTTGAAAATAGGAGCACAGGACACATATCTTCAATTTTCTCAGTTAAATAGGAGATGAGGTTACATGCTGGGAGAGAGGGCAAGGGAGGAGAAAGGATTATTGAACTAGCTGCCATGGAGAACATGATTAAGAGCCAAACAGGGAATTATAAAAGTTAAGAGGAACAAACTGAGGATAGATAAAACAAATCTGTAATGTACCCAGGGATCCATAAGAGCAGAAACAGAGAAGGCAGATGGCAAGGGTGACCTACGGTTGAGGATTGGCAGGAGGAGGATAGCAGTGGGACAAGTGGTCAAGGGTAGAGGATGGCTCAGAGTTGTATAATTACAACCCTGGCTTTTCATTCTACCCCAAAGTAAGAACAGAGCCCTCCCTTGTCCTAGAATCAAGAGAACAATTCAAGGACCAACTCTAGTCCTCCAACTCTCAATCATAGTTTTGTTTTTTACCTCTCACCCTTGCCCCCAAAATACTCATTTGCACTCTGAGCAAAAATTCCATTTTCTGCCAATATTCTAGTCTAACATTTTTAGCTTGTAATTCTTGGGTACTATGGTGATAGGTGCCTTAGAAACTACCTCTGTGGATAATATCACAGGCACTTACTCTCCTACTCATAATCAGATCCTTTCCCATCAGCAAGTAGTAGTTTGGTGCCAGCAAATGCTATCTGAAAAGGAAAGAAACAAAGATCATAGATTAATGGAATTCTGTGTGGTGGGCTAAAAGGAGGACTTTGGATCAAGGAGTAAATACCATGCTTGGGAAAGGTTCACACTTCCATAAACACAGAACCAGTTACAATTCTCAGATGAATACATAGGTTCTACAAAACTGAACATATGAACCATAAATACTTGAAAAAAGAAGTATTTTTTCCCTTTAAACTTGGGCTTTTAAAATATTGGATATGGTCTCTGAGAAGTAATAATATGCAAAGTTGTATCTCAGCTACAAAAATGAATTTGAAGGTATGCTATGTGATAGAATATTATTTTAATAATAATTGTAATATTATTTTTAAAAGTAGCTTGGGGCTTTGTTATATACCCCAAAGCAAGGCATACAAGTGCTTCCTCTTGTTGATTATCTTCCATTTGTCTTGTACATATCTTGTTTGCAAAAGTTGCTTACATGTTGTCTGCCCCATTAGAATGGGAACTCCTTGACACTAGGGACTATTTTGGTTCTTCCTACAGTGCCTGGCACATAGTAGGTGCTTAAATAGTATTTGCTGACTGACTGATTTACAGGAAAAGCAGAATTAAGCTTCGGTTTTATTCACTTACAAATAAACAGGTTGAATTAGATGACTCTGGTATTCCTTCTCTAGCTCTAAATATGTGAATGTCTCTTCCAGTGTTGAAGTTCTATGATTTTAACTGAAGAGGAATGAGATCATTTGATAGTTTGTTTCAATTAATTTGGTTAAATGTTCATTAAGCAGAGTTAGAGAGGAAATAAATTCAAAGCCATAAGGACCAGAATGGGATTAGTTACATATTGTTGTATCAACAGGGGTAGGGAAGGAGGCCACAGGTTCCCTACCCCTGGAAGAAATAAGATGATATGAAAAAAGGGAAACTTTAGTATGAGTTAAATATATTAAAGTTTATTTCTCTGACATTTCAAAAGGTCTGTGAGTTATCAGCATTGGTACTCCCTTCATTAATGCAGAGTTTGACTCTTCGAAACTTCAGTGAGTGATCCAAATGAGCTTTTGTGGCCAAAAAACTCACTATTGAGGGAACAACACTATGGTAATGTACTTCTCCACGACTGGCTAGGCTGGTCTTTGGACAATAGACATTGAGTATGTCACCAGGCCGGTAATCAAAGCCTTTCTAGCTTGGGAGCCACTCTGTTGGCACAGCCTCTAAGAACCCAGACTTTTCCTTTGTGAAGAAGAGGAATTTGCTGGAGGATTACTGACTACTATTAGAAGAAAATAAGGGTTGATTAATCACCCTTTCCCTGTGACAAGCAGCATAAAAGTAAGGACCGAGGCAGGCATACTAGGATTTGCAAACAAATCACCACCCTTTGAAATTTGACTTGGACCAGTATTTCCACTGCTCCATGCTAATTAGTAGATTACTGAATATTTGATGCAATTCAACTTAAAATAATCTGATTCTCTTTAAAGTTAATTTTCTTCTTTCACTGAATTCAAGTAATAAAAGGGACTTTAGAGATTCTTATGTCCCCCCTCCCCCTTTTTTCTAAGTCTTGCTTTCTAACTTTCAGTCATTTGTACTTTCTCAGGTTTCATACTAAATAAAAGAGTCTATTTTTGCCAAAAGTTTTTATAGGGCACCATCACCAGACACCTAAGCTAATCTATCTTCCAGCCATGATGTAATTGTTCTAGAATTCTATTACTACAATTACCTTAATAATATGTTTTGGTTCTGAGTTGTATTGAACACATTGGGTTCAAGATTTTAAACGTATGGCTGACATTGTTATATCCTTATAAAGTGGCCCGTAAGAGGCAGAAAAAATGATGTAGAGAGAGAGAGAGTATTGAATTTGGAGCCAAAAAAGTCCTGGGATAAAATCTCCCAATACCTATTAGTTATATGACCAGTTTCCAGCAACTCTCTAAGATATATTTACTAACTTACAGATGGATTGCAATTTATAAGCAGTATACAAATGGTAATTAAAATTAGTATTTTATTTACAGTATTAAATATCAATCAAATATGTCATCCCTGAACACATATTCAATCATATAACTATGGGGGTGGTTGAAGGCATATATGCAGCCCACATATCTATACCTTTAAGGGCAAGTTATAACCCACCTCTAATACATAGAGACCGTGTGACCCTGGGCAAGCAATTTAACCACTCAGAGCCCCAGACAATTCTCTAAGGTTAAAGTTGCAGACCATCTGCATTGACAGAAGAAATACCTCCATCCAAAATTCCTATACCAATGAAATGGCAGGCCCAATCCCTTCCCCAAAAACCTACCATGTATTTCATATCCTTATCGTGAGAATCAAAGGAGATAATGCATGTGTTAAGTGCTTTGCAAAACTTAAAGTACCATATAAATGACAGTTGTTATTATTATTAATGAATGTATACTGAATTGGAATGAACTTCCATGGCATTGACTGTCTACAGCAACTCATTCGGACAGCTAATTAATTTCATTGTTTTTTATGTTATTCTATTTCCTGGATTTTTTGTTCTATGTCCTAGGCCTTCTATACTGCCTAATATTTCTCGTATATCTATCTTCTCTCTCCCTTCCCAAACAGGGATTAGCACAAGACTAAACACCTCATAGGTACTTAATAAACATTTGTTGGATTTCATTTTAAAACTGAGAAAAGCATGCCTGACTTTAGTTTAAAGATAAGGAAATTTCCTTTATGGAATTTGAAGCCTGCCAAGTAAAGGAGGTCATGCTCCCCTGTGAGTTTTGGAAAAAACAGATCATTTCAGCGGTTGTCACTGAGAAAAAATGCATGACCATAGGGGATGAAAAGTTCACAGGACTCCAATACTCACATTCAAACAAGGCAAAGAAATAACAATCAAACGTGTCATTGTTGTACAGCTTATTCAATAAAAAGCTCAACCTGCTACAAAAATATGTTGAAATGGTGGTAGGGGTGATATGGGTATTGTTGGACCTCCCATGTAGATGGTGAATAAGAAGAAACTTTAAAGCTCCCTCCCCCGCAAAAGCCCATAATATTTCTTATACAATGATCCCCTTTCTTAGTTAAAGTGGTTTTTAAAGAATAAAGAGTAAGGAAAAGAACCTAAATTTTACACAATAGGGTTTATCTCAGTTTATGTGTAACACTTGGACATCTGCCAAGGACAGGATACAACATACTCAAACTTTCTGTAATTTCTATTGTGGTTTTTTTTAAAATCATCTTTATTTCCAAATATGTCCTTCTCCCCTTTCTCTAGCCATTAAGTTATCCCTTGTAACATAGAATAAAGAAGAAAAAGGATGTGGTAGGAGCATTAGCCTAACAACCTCTGCCCCTATGAAGGCTGGCCTCGTTTTTTCTTCAAAGGTATTGAATTCATCTTTGTAATTTGATTGGCTTAGGGGGACTAAAGGTTCATGCTATTGACATCAATTCCTGGTCACCTACATTCCAAAATGATCAAGAGAAGCTATAGGTCCACTTTCAGATTCTTGGCTAGTGGACCACAATGGGCAACTCAAGCAGAGAGCTTGATTCATCTGAATCAACTTGAGATGTCCTCAATAACTATCCTTGTTGAATATCTTTCTCCCGCTATGACTAATTAAACCTGTTTTTAGTTAACAGTTTAATGACCTACAAGGATCTCATTTTATTCTAATATTGAAACTGAACTACCATGGGACTAGCCTGAGTCAAGTCCAGACCAAAATGGGATAGGGAGTTTGGGGTGGGGGGAAGTTCAATGAAACTAACCAATGCATCCAGAATTTGACAGTCTATACAATGTCCAACACCTATCATTCTTTTCCTCTGCAAAGAAGGGAGAGGGGTCAATTTTCTCATCTCTTCTCTAGGACCAAGCTTGGTTGTCATAATTAAACAAGGTTCAGTTTAGTTTTTGTTGTTGTCCATTCTTTACATTTACCTTGTTATAGTTATTGTGAATATTGCTTTCCTGATTCTGTTTACTTCACTATGCATTGGTGCATATCAATAAGTCTTCTTAAGCTTCTCTGAATTTTTCATATGCATTGTTTCCTATAACACAGTAATATTCCATTACATATTCACACACTACAATTTGGTTAACTATTTCCCTGTCAATGAGCAGCTTTGTTTCCACCTCTTCACTACCACAAAAAGTACTATTATGATATTTAAGGATATATGGGACTTTTTTGTCTTTGACAGTCTTGGGGAATATGCCCGGTGAGATTACTGGGTCAAAAGGTATGGACTTTTAAAAAAAATCACTTTCTACTTATTTATTTTTAGTTTGCAGCATTCATTCCCATAAGATATGAAAGGCCAAAGCACATTTCTTGCTTTGCTTGTTCATTATCTCCATTCACATCACCTGGGACCTCAAGTGGGGATTCTTCATCTAGCATGGTCCTGCCAATTGTTACCAATTTCCCTTACAAACACTTGGTTCACAAAGTTCATAGAATGAACAAGTTCATTTATAGATTAATGAAAATGAACAGACTCGATCTTAAGGTTCATAAAGATTTAAAAAAAACCCTCTTCACTAGGTTCCAATATGACCTTGGCTACTTATAGTACACAATGGATAGAATTCCATTGCAATCCTCCTGTATGTGACTTAACAGGAGCTGCTGCTTTTTGTAGATTCTTTTTTGGCTTAGTCACATGCTCAATGCTACCACACTTACAATGCTTCCTAGAATCTAGTATTACCCAAAGTTTTCTGCTATTCAGCCTGGTAATCCATCTTTATTCCTCCTAATAGAACTCTCCCAGTATACATATGGTTAAACCAGCAACCAACAAGTTTGTAAATCCAAGGGTGGAGGGTGTAAGGATGGCACTTAGCCATTTATATAAATTGTAAAAATAGTATTCCCCTTCATCTCCTCTTTTTCTCTCTCCCCAATGCATATTACACATTGCTCTCACCATGACTTTTCTCACAGTTTTGTTCCCTTTCTCTAAATACTCTCTAGTCCACTTTCTCTTCCTTGAAAGTCCAGCTTAAATCCTTCCTTGTCCATGAAGATTTCCCTGACTATGGCCAACAGTCCCTCTGGATTCCTCTAGTGCATGCTGTCTGGATCACTTGTATCTCCTACTTTATCCCATTACTTATAATCTCATCATGTGTCTAGCCTGCTTAGAGTTCTGTCTGGCAAGGGCTCCCTTCAAACATGACTTGGAGGAGATACTTTTATTCAAGTGAGGCATATTACAAGTGCTAGCGTTTTATGGGCCAAATGCCATAATATGCTTTTTTAAAAAAGAAAAAAAAGATGCACAGGACTTGGAAACAGAAGACTAGTATTCTTATATTTTTAGTGTAAGTCTTGTTGTTTATTGGCCATGTGACAAGTCATTTAACTTTTTCATATATAAAATGAAGATGAAAATAATTGTACCTAATTTCTACTGTAGGTTTATTTAAAGGGTCAAGTAAATAATACACATAAAATGTTCTATAAGAGTTAAAATGCTATATAAATGTCAGCAAATGTGGTGACATAGCTAAATTTTCGAGACCTATAGGTACAATTTTTTTTAATATCAGCTATTTTTTAAATTCTAATTTTATGGGCTTAGCACAGTATCTGGCACATGGTACATCCCTACAATCATTTGTTCAATTAAGTTGAATTGGTGCAGCTAGGTGGCACAGTGAATAGAGCATCAGCCCTGAAGTCAGGAGGACCTGAGTTCCAATCTGGCCTCAGACACTTAACACTTACTATGTGATCCTGGGCAAGTCACTTAACCTCAATTGCCTGCCTTTACCCTCCAAAAAAAAAGCATAAAAACCCAAAAAGCAAAATAAAATGAATTGAATAGAAGCCCAAAGATTTGCATGAGGTCATGCATCAAGCCAAAATCAAGCAGAGTTAGGACTAGAACCCAGGCTGCCTAATTCTTAGTCTAGAGCTCTTTCTCCTATGTCCATTAACTCCTTTTATAAGGTCCTCTAATGAGGGAGATGGCATGCAAACAACTGTGTGTCAACCAACAAACTAAATACAGAAAAAATTGAAGTTAATCTCAGGAAGAAGGTACTGGCATTGCGGGGGTTTGGGAAAGCTCCTTTCAGAAGGTGGGACTTGAAGGAATTTGGGAAGCCAGGAGGCAGAGCTAAGAAAGGAGAAAATTCCAGGCATGGGAGAAAGCCATTGAAAACATAGATTTCACTCTGATAGTATAGATTTGGAGCCTGGAAGGGACCTCAAGGGTTATTATAGGTGCAGATTTTTAGAAAGGGTTCCTTTATCCCCTTAAGGCAGACATATTTGTGTCCCTCATCAACATCGACCTACTTAAACTGTATTTTCCAAGAAAGTTGGGGTAGAAAAAGGGGCAAAAGGGAACAGAGAAGAGGAAGTATCAAGGGCTATTTTCTTGGTTCTGATCCTTTCTCGTTTTCCATTGCATTTTGCCTTTTCTTAAAGAGCATCAAGGTCAGGCTAGCAAGTAATACTCATTTCTAACACATTTAACACACTAAACAATTGGAGTGGGTATTGTATATAGATACTATGTTTTAGGAGCTTAGAGGCCTCTGCTGTTCTTGCTCTTCAATGTCTGTTGCTGAAATAATAGGACTTGAGGTTATGCTCCTGAGAATCCCTTCATCTTTTGGCTTTCTGAGTTTCTGTAGTTATTTTTACGCATAAATTTCACACAAAGAGAAAATCTATTTGACAATGCTATTTCCATTTTCTAAAAGATAGACCATAAAAGACAGTTCTTTGTCAATCTGATTAGACAAGGAGAAGTCCAGGACAAGAGCTTTCTCCTTCACTACTTGTGACCAAAAAGAGGGTCAACCATAATATTTTTTTATCATAATATGTGCCTTCGGGAAGAGGAACTGTATAGTTCTGTAAGGTCTGGCTTAAGTCATTTGAAGTTCTTCGTTGGAGGAAAAATATGTTGTTTACTTAGGGGTCAAGTAGGAAAGTGAGGTTGTAGAACCACAAGGTCCAACTGGGGGCCCTCCTCAGCGAATCCCATGCTTGGTAATATGGTTTGCAACTGACAGCTTCTGGCTATTTGAATGAAGATAAGGGTAGTGGGAAAACCATCTCCTATCCTCACCTAACCTTCTCCTATAAGAATATGTCTTGATCGATTATGGGATCAAGGGGAAGTACGTGTGTGTATATAGATATATATGTATACATGTGTATATATGTGAGAGGAAACATGAACCAGTCTGACCAGAAGTATTAGGCAGGGCTTCTGGAGTTCAGCTCTTGACCTGTCTTCTTATCTCTTCTCTTCCCAGTAAGTGACAAGATAAATCACCTCTAGGCCTTACTCCTGACTTTTTCTTCTCTTCCAGTGGCCCTGAAGAATGTTAGTTCCAAGGCCAGTTTTCTGCCCTCCCTGCTGGCCATGAACAGGTAGCTGGGCCTAATGTTTGTTGAATTGAGCCCCTGTGCTGGATCTATTCCAATCTGATCTAATCTGTGTTGAGGAGCAGCTTTGGAGTCTCTGTCTATCTCCATTTCTGTCTTTCTCTCTTTGTCTCTCTGTCTCTGTCTCTTTCCCTCTGTGTCTCTACTAGGAGTTGTGGTTTTGTTGAACTAAGAAAATGTATTGCTTTATTAATAATTGTGTGTTTATATATTCTGAATCATTGTCAAAGGTTTTAATTTTAGGAGATAGGAATCTTTTTCGATGGACTGGTATGTTTATTGGTGAGTTAAGAATATCCCTATAGCAGTTTTGTTACTATCATTTTAGATTCTTAAAAAACAAAGCAAAACCAAGAAATCCCCAATAGTGTACTGTTTCATATACTATCATCTTTTTTCTGTTTTTCTATGCATATTGATTTATTCATGTTTGTTGATGTTTGTCAAGATCTTCATAAATTTTTAAAACAAATATCACTACATTCTACACACTGATCATCCCCATTAACAACTCTTTCTCTAGAACAAAAATGTTATTCATAGAGTTTGATTTTGCTGATGTGCTACTACCAAGAATAAAATGCATCTAAGGATGTGGCACCAGGCCAATGCTGTGGAGATTAAGGTTCCTTTTCTTTCAGCAGGTTACTAAATACCTCCTGATTGGCTAAGACTGAGCTTGGGACTGTAACTGAGAAGAATGGCTTCATCCAGCGTCCCTGACTAGGGAAAAAACAACAACTTCTCCCAACATGGTTGGGGAGAAGTTCTGAGGAAGCATACCCAGGACACTGTCCTTATATAGGGTCATGCAGTAATGGCCCCAGGGAAAGTCATAGATGCCCACTTGTCAAATGGGCCCTTTTAACTAACTAGGCTGGCTTAGAAACATTTAAACTCTTCAGTCTGGTTTCTGAGTAGAATTCTCTTAGATACCTTTTTGATTTTTTCAATCTTACTTATTTCAGTAAGTATGCTTTCTCTAAGTAAATATAGCTAGGTGAGGTAGTTAAGTAACCACATGGATAGACCATAGGACTAGGAGTCAGGAAGACCTGACTTTGAATCCTGCTGCAGAAACTTACTAGTTTTGTGACCCTGGGCATCACTTAACCTGTTTCCCCATATGTGAAATGAGGGAAATAATAGCACCTACCTTGCAGGATTGCTGTGAAGATCAAATGAGTGAATGTATAAAAATGTATATATCAAATGTATAATGTATAAATAAATATATATTACATAAGTGCTAGCTGTTATTATTATTATTAATAATAATAATAATAGTACTCTTGGAAAAATATATTTGTAGGATGGAATATATGGTCATAGGTAAAGAAGGGAAAGTAAGGTGGGGATGCCACAGCCAGGGCATCCAGGTAAAGAGGTTCAGGGCCACAGTTATTAAGGGGCAGAATTCTAAGTTTTACTTGACTGAGTTGCATAGGAATTTCTCATAGTAAGTAAGAGAAGGAAATCCAATAGTCAGTCAGTAAGAATTTATTAAGTATCTACAATGGGCCAAGCATGGGAGAATAGAAAGAAAAGCAAAAGACAGTCCCTGCTTTTCAAGGAACTCACAACCTAACGGGGGAGACAACATGTAAACAACTTTGTACAAACAATCTATGTACAGAATAACAAGGAAATAATCAACAGAGGGAAGGTATTGGAATGAAAAGGGTTTGGGGAAGGCTTGCCATAGAAAATGGGATTTTGGATGAGACTTGAAGGAAGCCAGGAGATAGAGATGAGGAGGGAGAGTATTACAGACATGGGAGACAGCCAGAGAAAATGTCAGGTTTAGAAAGATGGAGTTTCTTTTTCCTGGAAGAGCAAGAAACTCAGTGTCATTGAATGAAAGGGTAGGTGGGGGGTGGAGGGGAGGGATCAGAAGAAGACCAGAAAAGTCCAGGAGTGGGGCTAGGGTATGTAGGCCTTTGAATGCCAGACAGAGGATTTTGTATTTGATCCTGGAGGTGATTGGGAGTCATTGGAGTTTATTATTAGAATGGAGCAAATTAGAGGGAGACCTTATGAATGACAATAGTAAAGAGTTTCTTGCATAGCTCTAGGAGAGGTAGTCAAAGTCCAAGGGTCCAATAGGTAGAAACTCCCACAGTATTCACGATTCATAATGAAAGTATTTGTTTGCAATAGTGTTGGCTCTAGAGGTTGGGATAGCAAAGAGAAGCTTAGCAGTTCTTTTGTTTGGTTTATTCACAACAATTATACTGAGACCTCTTCATACCAATCTGCAATTAACCAAATCTCATTTTAGCCTTTTCTACCTCATAGGATCATAGATTTATAGCCAGAAGGGATCTTAAAGGCCCTCTAGTCCAAGCTCTTCATTTTACATGTTGGAGAATTTAAATTCTCCCCTCCGGAAGCCCAGGTTGTAATCACAAAAGTAAGGGGCAGATAATGAGGTGTTAAATTAATGAGTGTCAAGATGTATCTAGCTCTAATATTTCTTTATAAAGTATGAAGGACTCCTTGATTGAATAGGAAAAGAAGCCTGGCTATAGACCAGAAAAAGATTGGCCACATTCTTGATGACTTTAAAAAAAAAAGTCTGAGATTGACAGCTCTGGAGTCATTTTAGGCAAGAAGAACCTATTGTCTGAGAAGTCATCTTCAGTTCTTGGGGTGGAGGAGGGGAAGAGAAGCTTAACAGGTATCCACTAGAGAGATTCTCTATTCAGAACTATCTTTATTGGATATCCTAGTTTTGCAGGGATCCACCAGAGAAGAAAAATTAATGTTTCTTCCTTCCTTTGTTTTAGATTTACTAGGACAGTCATATTTCTAGTGTGTTTCCTCTATCTACATATCAATTTTTTTTTCAGAAAACTGACTAGATACTTAAGTGCTGATATCTATTGTTACTGTGCCTATTATGAGTATAGACACTGATATGAATGGCATAGATATTGCATCCTTAAAATACCGGTACCTAGCAATTTGCCTGCACACTATACTGAGTCTGTTCATTCATGTTAAATTCTTATCACTTTTGACCATTCCTGCTTTGCTTGTCTTACTATGATATGAGCTTGTGTGGAGAGCCATATGAGCTATAGAGGTCCATAGGATAAGGTTTGCCTGTTGAATTAGAGACCCAGAGTAGTCAGTCTTGTGCTTCTTGTTGGGGAGCCCTATATTTCTTCAGAGGATTTCTTAGTTTGTTTTCCTTTAAGACTGACCTGCTTGTTCCTAGTGAGAGGTGAATTCAAATCTCCATGTATATTGACCTATGTGATGCAGGTATCCATCAAAAAAATTTTTATTCCAGACCTCCAGTGGGAATTCTCTGTGTTGCAGGAATCCCAGGAGAAATCTTGGGTGCCCTGTGTGTTGCAAGGACTCATAAGAATTTTCACCATCCCACAAATGAATACATTCTATACCTGTAGGTCCAAAGAAGAAGGGACTCTTAGTGGGTAAGACAGAGGATGAGATGCCCCAGCCTGCTCTGGACCCAGTATCTCAATGTTCTTAAAGAAGTACTAAGACAAACAGGAATCTTTGAAAACTTTGTAAAATGATGTCTGTTAAAATTAAAATTATATATCCACATATTTGAGCAGCTAAACAGGGCAGTGAATGGAGTGATGGACTTAGAATTAGGGAGATGAGCTAAATCCTGCCTCAGATACTCACTAGCTCTATAACCTTAGGCAAGTCACTTAATCTTTCCCTGCGTCAGTGTCCTCATCTGTAAAATGGGCATATGATAGAACCCCAGGATATAATTACAGAAAGTAAAGGGCAAATAATAATACCTTAAAGAGGTGAGAAATTTTCTTTTATTGAGTTGGAAGGAGAGTCTGGCCATTGTCTGGGGAAAGATTGGCCATATTCCTGATGGCTCTTTAAAATAAATAAATAAATAGCATGAGTTCTCCAGCTTTGGGTTCGGAACAGTCATAAGCCAGCAATTTAGGAAACTGGAGACCAACCCAGCGCCTAAAGGAGCTGGAGGAGGGGAGACTTCCAAAGAGATTTATGGAAGAATGGTAACAGAGGCAACTGTCATGAGCAACAGATGCCAAGACTCCCAGAGTGAGGGTGTATGAGCCAATCCAGTACAAGGCATGCCTGGACTGAAAACCTACCACCAGGACTACAGATAGCAAGGCAATAATTCTTTATCTTCAGACTTGCCTTTCTTCTAGGCATGGGGAGAATCTGTTTCTTAAAATGTGTTTACCATTATTTGTTTTATACATTTTCTTTGTCTTTATAAACGTGTCTACGGCTGGAATTTGCTAGTCTGGATGTACTTTTAAGCACAATTTGGTTAGGAAGAGGTGATTAAAGGAATTATCCCTGGAGAGGAAAGATTTAAAACAAAGGGATTTTACTAGAGCATCTTTGGCTGGGTGATCAGATCTGAAATAAACACAGACATGTGTGTATGTACATATGTATATGTACACATACATGTGTGTGTACATATGTATATGTACACATACATCTGTATATATGTATATGTATGTGGGGGGGAGAGAGAATATTAAAGAATATTCTTTTTTACAACTTCTCAGAACAGAGATAGAATGTTTATGAGAGAAAGGGAAAACCCATCTAGGCAATTAGAAAGGTGGGGTCAGAGTTGCCAGAACAACCCTATTTACCACTCCACCCAGCCCCTGCTATACACAGATAAGGAATTTAAGCATCTTACTTGGGATTGGAAAGTAGGGTCTCTGACGTCAGAGCCAATGCTCTTTCCAGTGGCTCATGCTGACTCCTACACCATAGAATCAGAGAATTAGAAGGAATTTTAAGAGATCATCTAGCCTAGTCCTTTACTCAAAGCAGTAACCCTTTGTGCAGGGTCCCAGACAGACAGGTACTCTACTTACAGATGGCTTGAATAATTGGAAATTATTAGAATGTGAATTATTAGAAAGTTCCTCTTTTAAATGAACTTGTTTCCCTGTAAAATTTGGTTCAACTAAATTCAATTCACCTAACATTTATTATCTACCATGTGTAAGGTGTGTTCTTTGTCCCTTATCCCATACTGTAGACCAGAAGTAGACTTTTCTTAGGGGAAGGTTGAGGGACTTGTATGACAATGGCAGAGGCTGTATTCAAACCCAGGTTCTCTGATTCCAAATCTTTGTATTTTCCACTATAAATCATTTTATATTTACTTCTCTGTATAGATGTTTCATTTTTTCTCCCTAGTGAAATAGAAGGTCTTTGAGAACACAGGTGGTTTTGCTTTGGTCTTTGTACCTCGTTTCACCCTAGTAAGAGTGTTTCTTTATCTGGGGTCCACAGATAGAACAAAGGGCTCATAGGTAGGTTTTAGGGGATCCATGGACTTGGATGGGAAAAAATTTACATCTTTTTTTTTCATTTACTTCTAGCTGAAATATAACATTTCCTTCAATTATGAATGTAGGCAACAAATATTCTTAGAAGGATTATAGAGGCTTTGTTATTTTTCCTTCGTTCTCAAAGAAGACTTTTACATTAAGGAGGTGATGTCATGACTTGCAAGTGAATTGAATTTAAGTGAGGCAAAATCACCAGCCTCACTCTCTCCTCCTGAGCCATCTGGGTCCAGAGGTAAGTTATAGATCAGGGTGACTGGAAATGGCCCCAGATGCAGTGGGAGACTTTGGTCTTTTTTTAAATGTATTTATTTATTTTTAGTTTTCAACATTCACTTTTATAAGATTTTGAGTTCTAAATTTTCCCTTCCTCCCTTTCTTTCCCCCTTGCCAAGATGGCATGCAATCCAATATAGGCTATACATACACAGTCCTATAACACACATTTCCACATTAGTCATATTGTAAAAGAAGAATCAATACAAAAGGGAAAAACCACGAGGAAGAAAAAAAGAGTTAGAGTAATCAGTATGCTTTGATCTGCATTCAGACTCCAAAGTTCTTTCTCTGGATGTGGATAGCATTTTCCATCATGAGTCTTCTGGAGTTGTATTAGATCATTGCATTGCTGAGAAGAACTAAGTCTCTCAAAGTTGGTCATCATACAATGTTGCTGTTACTGTATACAATGTTCTCCTGGTTCTGCTCACTTCACTCTCCATCAGTTCATGTAAGTCTTTCCAGGTTTTCCTGAAATCCTCCTGCTTATCATCTCTTATAGCACAATAGTATTCCATTATATTCGTATACCACAACTTGTTCAACACTTCCCCAACTGAAGAGCATCCTTTCAACTGACAAATCTTTGCCACCACAAAAAGAACTGCTATCAATATTTTTGTACATGTGGGTTCCTTTCCCTTTTTTATGATCTTTTTGGGATAAAGACGCAGTAGTGGTATTGATGGGTCAAAGAGTATGCCCTCTGGGCATAATTCCAAATTGCTCTACAGAATGGTTGGATCAAGATTTTTTAAGTTAAGGTCTTTTCCAGGTTTCAGTTTGACTTAGGCAATGCCCATTCAGTAATTAAGGCTAGGAAAGAAATAAGGCAAAAAAATGGCCTCTTTTTCCTAGTTTAAAAAAAATCAATTTGAGAGGGGAAGACCCTCATGATTTCTGGTCAAAAGAGAAACAATTGTTATTTACCAGGAAGAAGAATGACAATAGATGCAAAAATTATAGCCAACAAACATTATTATTAGAAGGATTTGTGAGGGATAACTTGCATTGAAATTTTCCCATTCTGAGAAATCAAATCTAGAGTGGCTTCAGCATTCACTAGGCCTAAGTTTAGAAGTCACCTGACCTCACAGGAATCTGGGACTTAGAGCAATGGAGACCCTCCCCAGTGCCACCTCAGCACGAGATATGCCAAATAAGGATAAAACTGCCTTCCTGACCTTGTACTGGACACCCACATGTTTCTGCATCCTTTGTCCCTGAGACAGATTCCCATGCTTAGGTTGTGGATTGACCTCCCCACCAAAGAGAGTGAAGGCCAGTTGGGGGGGTTGGGTTTCTGCGTTAGAAGGTTATATAACCATGCGTTGGCTTCTACATGCTGTTCTCTCCCTGGCAGACGCCATTTGAGCGACAGGGGCAAGGGGGCCCTTTCTCATGAGGAAGAATAAAAGACCTTTTCTGATCTCAGACTGAGACTCCGAACTCTTTCATCTCACACAGACTCCTTAGGTTTTATCAGACTGCCAAAGGAGTTGAGCAGAATACAAGTTCCTTGAGGGTAGGGCCTGTTTTTGTTTTGTTTTTTTCTTTTTAATCTCAGCACTTAGCATAGTGCTTAGTACTAATATGTGCTTAATGAGTTTTGTTGAGACAATAGTTCTAATGTATTTTGCAAACTTTAAATCACTTTATAAATCCTAGCTACTACTATTGTTGAATTGAACTAAATGAACTTGAATTGGAAAGGAGCATTTATAGAATCAATCAATCAAGGACTTATTAGAGTACCTACTATGTGTCCCTGACTGGCTAGGCACTAGGGATAAAAGTACGAGGAATGAAAAACATGTATTCACAAGGTACTTGTATTCTAATAGGGAAACAAGTACATACTGTAAATTCATATATGAAGTTAATAAATATGTACAGAGTAGTTAAATACAACGTAGTTTGGAAGGAACAGGAATAGCAGTTGGGAAGGATGAGGAAAGGCTTTATACAGAATACGGTTCTTGAGCTGCATCTTGTTTTCTTTTTTAATCTTTTTTTAATTACATGTAAAAACAATTTTTAACATCTATTTTTTCTAAATTTGAGTTCAAAATTCTATCCCTACTTCCTTCCCCTCCTCTCTCCTTGAGAAGGCAAGAACTTTGATATAGATTATTTATGTGCAGTCATACAAAACATTTTCATATTAGCCATGTTAAAAAAGAAAACACACACACACACACACAAAATAAACAAGAAAAATAAAGGGGAAAAATTAGGTAGTGCAGTGAATAGAGTCAGAAGTTCAAATCCAGCCTCAGACACTGACACACTTATTAGCTGTGTGACCTTGGGCAAATCACTTAACCCCACTTAACCTTACCTTCCCCCCTCCAAAAAAAGAAAGAAAGAAAAGAAAGTTTAAAAAACTATGCTTCAATCTGCCTTTAGATACCATCAGTGCTTTCTCTGGAGTCCTTTAGAATTGTCTTGGTTCATTGTATTACTGAAAATAGCAAAGTCATTCACAGTTCATCAGCATACAATATTGCTTTTACTGTGTATCATATTCTCCTGGTTTTGTTCACTTCACTTTGTATCAGTTCATATAAGTCTTCCCATATTTTTTTTTTAAAGCAATTGGGGTTAAGTAACTTGCTCAAGGTTACAGGGCTAGTCATTTGATTTATGCGTGGGTGCTCATTTTCTGAGGCCGGATTCGATCTCGGGTCATCCCAACTCCGAGGCCGGCGCTCTTACTCCCTGCGCCACCTAGCCGCCCCAGTCTTCCCATATTTTTTAAACCATTTCTTCCATCATCCTAGCTCTATAAAATAAGTTTTTGGTAGGGCCAGGCTTTTAATAAAACTGATTTGAGGGGGGATGTTTTGGCATGTTGGGTGGGTGTGAACTTCCAGGAAGTCGTTGATGCTCTTCAGCTACGTCTTAAAGAGATGGACTCTATGAGGCAGAAGTTAGAAGGGAGTTCTTTCCAGATATGGGGAATGGACAATGCAAAGTTACGGAGATGGGAGGAAAAGAGAGGCCAGTCTGGGTGGTTCACAGATTATCAGGTATCAGAGAAAGGACTTGAATCCTACTCTTTCCCCTACTCCATACTGCTTCTCTATACATATAACTGTAGTGCCCAATATGGTAGGAAAGTATATGAGAGTGACAAAGTGAGATGAGAGTTCTCTGGAGGGAGGGACCAATCCCTCTTACCCAGCAATCACAGTTCTGCCCTCTGGAGAGACACAAATCTAATCCCTTTTTGACATGACAGTTCTTCAAATACCTGCAGACAGCTACCATGTCATACATAAATCTCGGAAGATTCCCAATTTCTTTGACTATTGGACAAATGTCATAATTTCCCAAACTTTTGTCACCAAGCAATTGCCTTCTTTTTGGACACACACCAGTTTGCTTATGTCCCTCTTCAAATAGCATCAACAAGTGAATACAATACTTCTGAAATGTGATACCCATTTCACAATGACTCACGTCCCTTGACTTGGCTGTTGTACTGTTAGTTGAGTAACTAGAGTTCACATGAGATTTTTTTTTCAGTAATTGCTATGAAAAATAGATTAAACTATTTACCAGGGCTAAACATAATATACATATGCAGAAAATCCAACATAAAGCATTCCCATAATTAGCCATAAGAGAATTTGGCTATTTAGCTATGATTTCTGTAAATAACAACACTATAACAATACTTTAAATTAGATAGTATTTTAGGGTCATAAAATATTTTATATACATTGCCTTACTTGATTCTCACAAAAACCATTTGATATAGGTAATGCAAGTATCACCTATGACCCACTGAGTGAACTTCTCACACAAGGGTTTTGGCTCTCAGCTTAGGCCTGAGGAAGCCTGACTCCAAAGAGAGGGAGTCAGGCTTTTTTTTTCTCCCTCATTCTAGCTCAGTATGCCCCAAACCCAGAGTCACAGGGAAAATACCTTAAATAAAATTGAGGTTTAGCTCATGACTAGGGTCTCCCCAAAAGAAATTATTAACAGGGTTCATTCTAGAAAAATTGTTCAGTGTACAAAGTAGCAGATGGGGAGGCTATTTGTTTTCTCCACCCTCAAGAAGTGCTTAAAATGTAAGTGCACATTAATTTACACTTGAAACATAAACTGTAATCCATCATTTCTGTTATGCTTTCTCAAGAGATTAAGATACCAAGGATACTTGCAGGATTGCTGAACAGATATTTCAGATCAGCTTGGTGGTACAGTGGATAGGGCATTGTTCCCGGAGTCAGGAAGATCTGAGTCCAAATGTGACCTCTGACACTTACTTGCTGAGTAACCCTGGGCAAGTCACTTAGCCTCTGTTTGCCTCAGTTTCCTTATCTGAAAAATAGGGATAATAACAGCACCTACCTCTCAAGGTTGTTTTTAGGGCCAAATGATATAATAATTGTAAAGTACTTCACACAGTATCTAGTACCCCATAAACAGTATATAAATGTAGATATATTATTATTATTTCTATTGTTATTATTATTCTTATACTACCATTCAAACAGTAACTCAAGTTCTATATTTCCTGGCCAGCCAAGAAGTCATGGCACATCCTTCTAGAAG
>WOXC01011517.1:0-20457 GCA_011680675.1 Gymnobelideus leadbeateri | reverse complement strand
GGCTAGGTGGCGCAGTGAGTAAGAGCGCCGGCCTCGGAGTTTGGATGACCCGAGATCAGATCCGGCCTCCGAAAATGAGCACCCACGCATAAATCAAATGACTAGCCGTGTAACCTTGAGCAAGTTACTTAACCCCAATTGCTTTAAAAAAAAAAAAAAAGAGAGTATGCTGATAACCAAAAGGATCAGCAAAGACATTGTATAGGAGGTAAATCCTTCACTTTGCCTTAAAGAAAGTTACAGATAGGCTAACTAGGTGGCTCAATGGGTAGAGTGCCAGTCTTAGAATCAGGTGACCTTAGTTAAAATCTGGTTTCAGACTCTGATATGGTTGGATCAGGTCACAATTCCACCAGTAAAGAATATTTTCCCACATCCCCTCCAACATTTGTCACTTTCCCCTTCAATCATTTTGTTGAGGCTGAGAGGTTTAGGGGTGCTCGAGATCCCAAAATGCAAACACGCCGGGTCCTGCCAAATGAATTCAACTCAAGCCTTCTCTCAGCCAAAGTAAAACAAAGCTTATTAAAGATTCGCCATAATGGGTAGACTCTTAAGGAGTCTAAGTATTTGTGATGCTTGTGTTGACAAGTGGACCAGAACAATCTGACAAAGACCAAGTCTGCTAGATTGAATTTCAACACCTTCACAGAGGCAAGATGGATCTTATATACAGAAAGACTGTGGAAGGGATCTAGAGAATGGTCTAGTGGAGAGTCTTGAGGAGGAGTCTAAGAAGGATCTTGAGGAACTGAGGGCAGACTCCAAGAATGGGATTAAGGAAATAGCTGAAAGCTACCTGAAGATGACAGACAATGGAGGGTTCTGCTAGTTTAAGGATAACAGGTTTGGGTGTAGCTATTTTGATAGTATCTAGGGTGGGAAGTAGCTGGAAAGTAGAGGGCTAGGCTAGTATCTAGTTCTCTAGTATCTAGAGATCTGGGCCAATTGATGATGAAAGGCTTATAGCCTCAGGCAAAAGTCTTATCAAGTGGGAAGATTCAATCAGAGTTCAAGAGGTTTCCAAGAGCCTGTACCCCACCAATTTTAGCTATTTTGTTAAGTGTAAAATGATACTTCAAAGTTGTTTTAATTTTCATTTCTCTAAGCAATAATGACAGCCTTTTTTATATATGACTCTTAGTGGTTGTGTGACCCTGGGGAAATTACTTAGCTTTATTTAACTTAGTTTCTTCATCTGTAAAATTAGGTGGAGAAGTAAAAGGCAAACTACTTTAGAATCTTTGGCAAGAAAACCCCAAATGGGTCAGAAAGAATCAGACATGGGGAGGCTAGGTGGAACAGTGAATAGAGCACTGGCCCTGGAGTCAGGAAGACCTGAGTTCCAATCTGGCCTCAGACACTTAACACACAAAAAAACTAGCCATGTGACCTTGGGCAAGTCACTTAACCCCAACTGCCCTCCAGAAAGAAATAAAGGAAGGAAGGAAGGAAGGAAGGAAGGAAGGAAGGAAGGAAGGAAGGAAGGAAGGAAGGAAGGAAGGAAGGAAGGAAGAAGGAATCAGATACAATTAATAAAAAAAAAAAACAGGGCAGGGATAAAGTGCTGGGCCTTCAGTCAAGAAGACTCATCTTCTTGAGGTCATATTTGCACTCAGACACTTGTTAGTTATATAATCCTGGGTAGGTCACTTAACCCTGGTTGCCTCCATTTATTCTTCAGTAAAATTAGTTGGAGAAGGAAATGGAAGACCACTTCATTATCTTTGCCAAGAAAACCCCAAAAGGGATCACAAAGAGTCAGAAACAACTTAAAATGAATGAACAACAACAGGATAACCTAAATATCAATTTTCCAGGATAGTCAGTTTGTAAAGTGTATATATATATATATATATATATGATGGAAAAAGAGTAATTTCATAACTAAATAGGAGTGTAACAATCTAACCTGCCTTTGGGAAATTTCACAGTTCTTTGATTGACTTTAAGCTTTGTTGTGAGACAGAATCCACATTTGTAAGATTGATATTCCCTGATATTGTTAGGTTACAAGTCATGAAATTCCAGACACTGAGAAAATAAAATGGGCACCTACCTAAAAACAATCTAGTAATATATCATAGCCTGAAAGGAAACCACTTTTGTGAAAAATTTTGAAGTGTCATTGTCAGAGGATGCTACTAAGTATGACTAGAAAAACAATGATCACATATTAAGGGTGAGAACAAACTAATGTATAAGCCATGGGCTCTAGTGATATCCATGTTATATCAAGAGATCTAAAAGGGAAAAAAAGGTCAGGGAAAGACTTATAGGAATATAAAGAAAAGTCATGTAAAATATATAGTCCTATATACATTATTATCTGCATTACTGGTGGAAATGCACACAATATGATAAAACAGGATTACAAAAGTCTGTAGTTTATGCATCACACTCACTTGTAGGGAATCTCTCAGTCTATTTCTTGCCTTGTTCTAATACCTTCTTAGCATCACAAATGTTAAGACAGTCTAAAACTCTGTTTATACATTACCTAATTAATTAATGATAGTTCAACATATGTGTCAATCAACTGATTGAACTATTACAGTTCAACAAATATTTAATAAGCTAGAGAAAACACCATTCCCAATTTTGGTTTACAGTATGTCTCTGCATATTAAATCTCTTAATCTCATAAGAATAAATAACTATTAATGTAAATTAATATATAATTTATTAACAGTGGAATTAATAATAAAACAAAGACACATATAATCATTTACAACATTCTAGCTGCAAAAAAGTTCCAAACAAGAGTCAGCTCAAAGCTGCAATATTACAAGAATTTCAGTTAACTCCTCTTCATCATTGAAAATAGAGCCTCTATCAATCCAATTAATTTGGCATAAGTAAATTTCCTTCAGCAAGAATGATCTTCATTCTTTTCAAAAGATAAAATTGCAACAGGTTCACCAGAAAAAAAAAATCTCTACATCTATTTTTTCTGTCTTCTCCAACTTATCTCTAGCTATGAAAGGGTGGTGGAGCCAAGATGGCGGCATAGAAACAGGAAAACTCCCTGCACTCCCCCCATAACCACCTCAAATACCCATAAAAATGACTCTAAACAAAATTTAGGACTACAAAACCAACAAAGTAACAGAGAGAAACAAATGTTCCACTGAAGATAGCCCAGAAGGCTGACAGAAAGGGTTCATGAAAGCATATTGGGAGCCAAACACAGCCCTGCCTGACCCCTAGGTTTTAGCCTCAGAGCAGCCCAAACAGCAAAGGCTGGAGGGCCATCACAGAATGGATCACCAGCAGCTGTGATGGTTTCCAGAATTATCAGCCCATAGATGCTAAAGACAAAGTGAGAAGTCAGTATAGACTTTGGAAACAGGGTTCAGGAGTGTGGTTCAGCCTCTACTCCTGGAGGGAGAAGCAGCTGAGGTGTGGTGGTGGCAGCCACAGGCTGCTTCCAAGCTACTGGACAGCAAATTGTAGAGGCACCAAGAAATCATTTTAAGGGGCAATTGCTTTTTGCTTTAAACTGCTTGGATCTCAATTGCTCTCTAGGGTGGAGGTCCTAGGGTGTGTGACCAGTGAGCCAGGCTATGTGGAAGCTTCTGAGAGGGCACTCAACTAATAGCTCCAGCAGCTGTGAAAACCCCAGTGATTTCGGAAAAAAACTCTCCTCTCTAAAAGGAGAGTTCTACTGTGGCAAAAAGCTCGAAAGTCAAGTAATTGAGTGGCAACAAGAGCAAGCAGAGGAAGCAAAGCAAGTACAGCAATCCAACTTTACACTTCTATTTTGGGGACAAAAAGGATCACATGGAATGGCAGGAAAACAACGAAGTCAGAACTCCTATATCAAAAGCTTCCAAGAAATATATGAATTGGTTACAGGCCATGGAGGAGCTTAAGAAGAATTTTGAAAACCAAATAAGAGAAGTGGAGGAAAAATTGGGAAGAGAAATAAGAATGATGCAAGAAAATCATGAAAAGAGAGTCAGCAATCTGACTGAAGAAAATAACACCTTAAAAATAGACTAACTGAAATGGCAAACGAAGTTCAAAAGGCCAATGAGGAGAAGAATGCCTTAAAAAGCTGCATTTGCCAGATGGAAAAAGAATCTCAAAAGCTCACTAAAGAGAATCATTCCTTAAGAATCAGATTGGAGCAAATGGAAGCTAGTGACTTTATGAGAAAGAGAAGATAATGTGAAATATCTCATGGGAAAAACCACTGACCTGGAAAATAGATCCAAAAGAGATATTTTTAAAATTTTTGGACTACTTGAAAGCCATGATCAAAAAAAGAACCTAGAAATCATCCTTCAAGAAATTCTCAAGGAAAATCACCTTGATGTTTTAGAACCAGACGGCAAAATAGATGTTGAAAGAATCCACTGATCACCTCCTGAAAAAGATGCCAAAAAGTAAACTCCTAGGAATATTATAGCCAGATTCCAGAGTTCCCAGATCAAGGAGAAAATATTACAAGCAGTGAGGAAGAAACAATTTCAATATTGTGGAAATGCAATCAGGATAACACAGGATCTGGCAGCTTCTACACTGAGGGATCAAAGGGCTTGGAATATGATATTCCAGATGTCAAAGGTACTGAGATTAAAACCAAGAATCACCTACCCAGCAAAACTGAGTACCAGGTTTCATGGGAAAATATGGTCATTCAGTGGAATAGAGGACTTTCAAGCATTCTTGATGAAAAAACCAGAGTTGAATAGAAAAATTGACATTCAGATACAAGAAGGAAGAGAAGAATGAGAAGGTAAACAGGGAAAAGAAATCATAAGGAACTTATCGAAGTTGAACTACATATATTCCTACATGGAAAAATGACAATTGTAACTTAAGAAACTTTTCTCAGTATGAGAATAGTTAAAGGGAATAGAAATGTGTGTGTATGTGTATATACATACATATACATATATGTATATATACATATATATGTGTGTGTATGTATATATATGTATGTGTACATGCATATGTATGTCTATGTAGGAGGGCATATGGGCATATGAATACATATATGAGTGCGTATATATATGTATCCAGGTATACATAGACAGAGGGCACAGGACCAATTGAATAGGAAGGGATGATACTTAAAAGGTGAAATTAAGAGGTGAGAGAGGAATATAATGAGAGGAGAGGGGGAGAGACAGAATGTGGTAAATTATCTTATATAGAAGAGGTAAAGGAGCACTGTTATAATGGAGGTGAAGAACAGGAAGGCAAAAGGGAATAGGTCAAACTTACTCTCATTGAATTTGGCTTAGGGAGGGAATGACATATACACTAAATAGGGTATCTCACCCTATAGGAGAGTAGGGGGAAAGGGGATGAGAGGGGGTTTGATGGAAGGTAGGGCAGGTTGGAGGGGAAGGAAGTTAGAAGCACACACTTTTGAAAAGGGACAGGATCAAAGTAGAGAATAGAACAAGTGAGGAGCGGGATAGGATGGAGGGAAATATAGTCAGTTTTATACAATATATCCACTATGGAAGTGTTTTGTGTAGCTACATGTGTACAACCTATATTGAATTGCCTATCTTCCCATTAAGGGTGGGTGATGAGGGAGGAAGGGAAAGAATCTGGAATTCAAAGTTTTAAAATCAAATGTTTAAAAAAAAATATATATATATATAGGTAGCTACATGACATATATATGACATATATGACATATATACATGACATATATATATATATGGGTAGCTACATGACACAGGGAACAGAGCACCAGCCCTGGAGTCAGGAGGACCTGAGTTCAAATCTGGTCTCAGACACTTAACACACAAAAAAAAAAAACTAGCCATGTCACCTTGGGCAAGTCACTTAACCCCAATTGCCCTCCAAAAAGCAAAATAAAATAAAATAAAATCATATATATACACACACACATACACACACACACACATATATATGTATATATATATATACATATATGTATATATATATATTTACATGCAGCTGGGAAATAAGATATACAGGTACTATGGCATAGAGATCCATCTTGCCCTACTAAAAAGTCAGAGGAGGGAATGGGGAAAGATATAGAAGAGCAGATTCGGGGAGGGGGTATACAGTGGGGTTGCTATTTGGGGGTAGTGGGTAGGGGAAACATGGGGAGAAAATTTGTAATTCAAAAATTTTGTGGAAATGAATGATGTAAACTAAAAATAAACATAAAATTTAATTAAAAATAAAATTATCGTTGTAGTGTTTCTTCATAAAATAACTAAGTTCTAACAAGAAAGAAGTTTCTCCTTACCTTCTCTTTGTTTTCACCTTAGTTTATCACATAGATCTTTAAAGATCAAAGTTAAGGTCAGACATCCTCTTCCTTACTCCATACAGAGAAACACCATGTGGAATGATATTATATATGATGATGATAACTTCTAGTTTTTCTGACTCTGAAAAAAAGCAAAATTTTCAATACCAAAGATTCTTAACTGACCTTTGTGGAGAGAATTCAGGGGTTCATTTTAACTTAAATGGAAAAAAAACATACATCTTTATTTTCATTAACCATTAATCATAAACTTTTGGTTTCATTTGCAAACCTATATATTTTATTTTGTACATTTAAAAAGAGAATTTTTAAAAGGGGTGAATAGATTTCTCCAGATGGTCAAAGGAGGACATGGCTTGCAAAAGGTTAAGAACACCTAGTTAATAGCCCTGATTGAGAGACTTTTGAGACAGAAGATAAAAAACAGAAGATAAAAATTAATTGAAATATCAAAGTCACATTTATCATAATCTTGAATTCATTGTGGTTTTACAACTTCTAGTATTAGTCCTGTATGACCATACCACCCCTTTCAAAAGATAAAATGACTGTCATTTCATACTGAGTAATTTCCCCAAATATAGATGCCAGCAAATGTACCTAATGGAAAATTATATATTATATACACATTTAATTATACAGTATACAGAATAATATAATGCTAATACTAGAGCAAAATGTACTGTAAGGAAAGTCCATTTTGGATGTCATCCAAAGAGTCTTAGTTACCAAAGTCTTTAAATTTCCATCTATGCACTAATCTCACAAAAGAAACCCCATGGTGAAAATCAGAGTAAGATTCTAATATATTACCAACAGCAAAGAAGGGGACCATGTGGATGTGAGAACCATGATTTGTCCTTATGCTAAAATTGAGCTGAATATCGTAACCCAGTGTGGCTGATAATATATCCAGAAAGGAAGGGCATAGAGGAGAGGTCAGTGACTGAAAAAGGAAAAGAGACTCCACATTAAATGACAATTCAGGGAAGATATAAGTAAAGCCTGGGATGTATTCAAATAAACCCTTTCCAGAAAGGAGCAAGGAGCAGTGAGGACTGAGTTCTTTCTGCAGTGTCACATACAGGTATTACATAAGTATAATCAGAAATAAAAAAAAAAAACACCTTACTTTAAGAAAGAGAAAACACTAACATTATAGATTATCATAAACTAATTCATGGAATAGATGGTACTTGAGTTATGTTTTTAAGGAAGAAAGGGGTTCTAAGAAACAGAGACATAGGAGGGTTATTTTAGGTGTTGAGGTCAACTTATACAAGACCATGGAAGAAAGCAATGTAATATTATGTCTAAAGGATAGTTTCCTAGCCAATTTGACTCAGATGGACAGTGGATTTAGAAGAATGGTAAGTTGTTGAGCACTTTATAGATGATCTAGATGTACTAATCTAAAGTATTTTGCTACTGTTTTAAGGGAATTTTTCTTGGAAATTTTTATTTTAATTTATATTTGTTTAAATACTAGCAGTATCATAATGAAATTATCAAAATATTTTCTCCTGGAATGCATTCTATATTTTCATTGATTGCAAGGCTGACATAATCTTGTTTGATGCTATAATTAATTAAATAGCACAAGAACTGAATAGCTGTCAACCACGAATTATCACTAAAAGTGAATTCAAAATTAAATGATGAAGCCAAAATACTGTTGGCATAGGAAAGTTATGGACATATTTATTCTGGGAAAAAACAAGAAACATGATGCTTTCATTAAGAACACCATCTCAAATTCAATAAAAACGAGCCTCTATAAAATAATAGATTTATTTGACTGGATAAAGCTCTAAGTTAATTAGAAAAAAAAAACTGTTAGCAAGAGATCTGAGATTTAGGGGTGGCTAGGTGGAGCAGTGAATAGAGCACTGGCCCTGGAGTCAGGAGGACCTGAGTTGAAATCCAGTCTCAGGTATTTGACATACTTACTAGCCATGTGACCTTGGGCAAGTCACTTAATCCCAATAGCCCTTCAAAAAGCCAGAAAAAAATTTAAAAAGCAAAAATTAAAAAATAAAATCCGGGCGGCTAGGTGGCGCAGTAAGAGCGCCAGCCTCAGAGTTGGGATGACCCAGAATCGAATCCAGCCTCAGAAAATGAGCACCCACACATAAATAATGACTAGCTGTGTAACCTTGAGCAAGTTAACCCCAATTGCTTTAAAAAGAGAGAGAGAGAGAGATCTGAGATTTTCCTAGTAAAGCTGTCTTAACTGACAATTTTTCTGCACTTAGTCCTTAAGTCTCCCTGGGTACAGTAAGTCAACAGTCTTTCCAATGGCTGACTAGCAAGTAACAAAAGGCTTATGCATCATAACTTGTGCCAGAATCTTGTATGTTAGGAGTAGATGAAATTGATAGCTAAATTAATATGGAATTGTTAGGTCAAGGAAAGAAAGTGTGTGCAACACTGAATTTATAAAGAACTCTTTAAAACAAAGTTGATAAATTACTCAGATTTGATGAGAAAATGAAAATGGTCTTTGAGTCTGATACTGATAATATAACATTCCTACCTGTGTCACATATAGTCCAAAATGCTTTCATCCTTGGTTACAAGGGTTACATTCAATCAAATTGTATCAGTATAATAACTTAGTAAATGCCATTATATGAAAATGTGAAGGGTGGGAATGGAATTCTACTTATAAAGCTAAAGAAAAAACATTTTATATTCTTTTTTACATTGTGGTAAAAATTGTCCTCCTCACCCCTGCCATGTACTGGAATATTCTCTCAGCTACTTCTAAACAAGGAACACATAGGTTTGATATATGAATTAAGTTCTGTAGTAATACAGAATGAAACAGTGCCCAATGTCAATCTGGCATCTTGGGAATTAAAGAGGATTTATTTTTTCTCTTCCCTGCCAGAAATACAATTTGAGTCCTGGGTTCCTCCCAAACTAATAAGAAAGAAAATTCCTTTGGGATATTACATTACTCCTTTCACCTCTTTGCCTTCTGAGTCTGCTACCATTCTGGGATGTGTCTGCAGCTAATGGGATTTCCTTTCAAAAAGTTTCCCAAATCATAACTCCAACATACTACAAATTTTGTGACTGCCAAATTTGTTTAGAAAGTTTACTGGGACTTCAACTTACAAGATCCCCTTAATTTTTATCCTTACTGACTTAGATTCCAGAATGTTCCTAGCTTTTATTCTCTGAAAAGTTTGTCCTGTCTTTCCACTTTACACATGATAGACTAGATGCTTTTGAAATTTACTTTGGATGTGGTTTTCATTGTTTTGGGTGGGAGATAAAACATAGAAGTATCTTTCAGATAATACCTTGAGCCTGAAAAAAATGTAACGTCACAAACTCTTACAGGTTTCTTATAACTAAGGCAAGGACTAATTATGGCCACCTGGATATGGTCACAATCAAGGAAGTCTTAAATGTAAGCCTGGACATATGTGAATTGGTCTCATTATTTTTTATATATTTAAGGGAAATTTTTATTTATATGTATAGGATGTTTTTATTTCTTCAGTAATTTCATAATATTAAGCTTCTTACCTCCAATCAGCCGTGCCTCATAACAAAGGAAAATGGTTAAGTAAAAACAACCATAAACAAGGACTGAAACTCAAAGTGTATATGCCATTCCACAACCATAGTCTTCAACATGTCAACTAAAGGGATGGAGGTGATTTCATCTGTTTTATGGGATCAAAGCTTGTGATTATAATAAATCAAAATGAAGCATTAATGTTTTAGTTGCATTTTTACAAGTAATTATGCATATTATTCTCTTGCTTCTACTTAATTTCAGGTTGAACCAGTTTAGGATGTGTCCTCTGATGTTTCACAGAAATCCTTTTGTGATAATGACAGCTATCTGTTATCTAGTGTTTCAAGGTTTTCAAAGCTCTTTATGCATTATCTCATTGATCATTTAATGACTCTATGAGATTGATGTTATTATTGTTAGCCTGATTTTACAAATGGGGACTCAGACCTTGAAAGAGATAGACTGAATTGCCCAGAGTAACACAGATCATGAGTGTATGAGACAGAATTTAACATGAAGTTTTCATGACTGCAAGCTCAAGGTTGTTTCTACTATGCCACCTAGCTGCCTCCTCACAGTATTACTCCAATTATATGTCATTAGGGTTTGAGGGTGACCATACAATCTTGAAAAATTGGGCCAGTTGAAAATAAACTTTAGCAGGTCAAATAAAGCTGGAAAGTTGCTTTGATCATATACCTAAGATGCCCAAAGACTAACAAAGCTAAGTTTACCACATAGATATCAAGGATATGTGTGTGTGTGCATGTGTATATGTATATATGTATCAGCTCAGAAATTTGCTGTTATTGAATCATTTTCAGTCAGTTCTGACTCTACTAGACATAAAGGAATCTATTCAACAGTTCAGAAGTCACTTACATATCTTACAGTTACTCTTTCAGGGTTACCATTACGAATGCTAATTATAATTGCTTAGTGTTATAGATGTAGGAAGAATGGGATATGTGGATGCATCTGTCCTTACCCTATGGCATATAATGAAAGCTGCTTTTAAAAATTCATCCTTGATCCAGCTTTTTTATTCTGCTTTTTTGTCTCTTTATGAATATCAGTGCTTACTTATGGAAAAGTATATCATAGAATTTGTAGGGAGAAAATTCCTGTTATTTCAGCTTTATGTTCAGAACTATGAATAAATGAACATTTACTGTATTGAATACCTAAAATTTTTAATGTCACTTTGCAAAACTTGAAGTCCAAAATACTTTAAGTCAAAATGAAGTGGTCCAAAAGTGAAATGGCTGCCTTGGGTGGTAGTGAGATCCCTGTCACTGTAGGTCTTCACTGTAGGACTTTCTGATAAAGGGAATTCTTAACTAACAGAAGACAGTTAGGTGATACAGTGGATAGAACTCTGTACAAGGAATGAAGAAGACCTGAGTTCAAATTCTCCACCTCATATGAGTAATAGCTGTGTGACCCTGGGGAAGTCACATAGCCTTTTTGTATCAGTTCTTCATCTATAAAATGAGGATAATAAAAAGACCTACATCCCAGAATTATCTATGAGAACAAAATGTGATATTTATAAAAGTGCTTTGCAAAACTTAAATCTCTATGTAAATACTAATCATCTTCATCATCTTTGTTATGGTTGTTCACTGGTTGGGTTGCACTAAATGACTGCTGATGTCTGAAATTTCCATGATGACTTTTGACAGCAAAATGTCCTGATAAAACAAGGTTGCCAGGAAAAGGATTGTGCTAGCTTTCTGAGTGGAAGGTAAGTCACTTTAACTTCCTGAGACTCAGTTCTCTCATCTACAAAATCAAGCAGTTGGACTAAATAGTCTCTGAGGTCTCTCCCAGCTTTAGATCTATGGTCCTCTGATCTTATGAAGAAACAAAAGATGTACAAGTAGCAAGAAAGAAATCTCTTTTTTCTCCACTGAAGAACTGTTTGACTTGTCATTTTTTGAGTAATATTCTTTTTATAGACAATATACCAGGGATATAGGATAAGACAGTGGGAACAGAGAGGATTGTGTTCTCATTTTTTTTTATCAAATTTGACTTCTGATGATGAACTAGAACATAAAAGATTAGGGCCTATGGGAGAAGTTGAAGCCAAGATCTTTTGGTCATTTTCCTCTTTTTGTCATTTTTGATATATCTGGAATGGGACTTTGTAATAACAATAGACTCATGACAATGGACTTAGAAAATGGAAATCCACTAAGACATGGAATACCCCTTCTCTTTCAAGGAAAAAAATGAGAAAATGGCATGCCCAGAGAGCGCGGAGAGCTGGTTGTTACTGAGTGGTAACTTGAAAAGGTGGCTTGTTGAAGATATAATGAAATGAAATATGAGCTAACTACTCCTAGACAGAAAGATCTGAAATATTTAAACCCCCCAAATCAGAACATATAATAGATGGATACACCAATTCAGTTGTAGCTATAGCAGCACTGCTACTCCATTGGAATATATATTAGGCATATGGTGGTTATAATGATGATGATAAAGAGGAGTATACTCTATAGAAACATGCAATAAAAGTACTGCCACGAAGAAAGTCATCTTACTGAATGCAAAGAAATATTACAGCAAGTGATAACATTGCTTGCAAGGTCGGGAACAGCTGCTTAGGCTTGGCACCCATGCTGCTTTTTTTTATTCTGCCCTTCTTTGTAACTCTACCAAATGAGGGCTGTAGTGACCTGCCATGGTACTAGAAATAATTTCCATAATCAAGGAGTAATGATCTCAGAGAATAAGCAGAAAAGAAAAAAAAAAAGGTCAAACTTTCTACATTTCTTGAATTGATGCCTAACATAAAAACTGTTTTTAAAAGCAAGCTACAATTAGGAAAAAAGGTAAATTTACTATTTATATTATCTCCCCCCTGGTTTTCAGAATGAAAATCTCATTTCATAGTCCAGGTGAAGAGGACAACACAATCTTTTCTATCAATGCTTCTATAATTATAGTAATATGGGTGGGGTTCCTAACTTATTAATGCTATTATAGAAGGCCCAAACATATTGATTAAATCAATAAATTAAAAGTAAGCTAGGGGCAGGTAGGTGGCTTGGTGGGTAGAGTACAGACCCTGGAGTCAGGAGGACATGAGTACAAATCCCACACTTACTAGCTGTGTGACCCTAGGCAAGTCACTTAACCCTGTTTGCATGAGTTCTTCATCTGTAAAATGAGTTGGAGAAGGAAATGGCAAACCAGTCTAGTATCTTCACCAAGAAATCCCCAAATGGGGTCATGAAGAATAGGACATGACTGAAATGATTCCACAATAATGACAAAATATAAACAAGTACTGAATCAATTTAAACAGCTCATGGTGGCTTTGTGCTATTGGATGAAAGTGGATGATAACACCAGTAAATTTCTTGTGATTGACTAAAAAGTTAGCACTCACAAATTTGGGATAATGTAGAAAACAGCCAGGCACTTAAGAATCGGGTATTTAATTCTCAGGAAAGTTAACTTAAGTGGTAGTCTAACATGACAGAAAAGGGCTCCTGAAAAGGATTTTTTTTTAAACGGGGAAAAACAAAGAAACAAAAAATCTCTTTCTGACACTATATCTCTGTCTGCCTCTCTCTGTCTCTATGTGTCTCTCTGTGATTTTCTGTCTTTCCATCTGTCTCTATGACTCTCTCTCTCTCTCTGTTTCTCTCTCCTTCCTCATCGTCTAATTGGTCAGTGAAATGTTTGCAATATTAGCAATTTTCCATTGGTCTTAGAGCAACACCCAACAGAATCGCAGTAGAAGATAGCAGTGTCCACTTTTTAAGTTGAAAGGCATATGAAGGACAAACTAGATATACAAAAAAGGCTGCTAGGGGGCGCCATAGTGCCCAGAGAGCTGGGTCTGGAGTTAAGAAGTCTCCTCTTGGAGGGTTCAAAACTGGCCTCAGACACTCACTAGCTGTGTGACCCTGGGCACATTACTTACCTATAAAATGAGCTGGAGAGGGAAAGGGAAGACCACTCCAGTGACTTTACCAAGAAAACCCCAAATGGGGTCATGAAGAGTTGGACCTGAATGAATAATGATTGAAAAACAAAAGCAACAGAAGAGTATATGGACACTCACTCAAGGACTGTTGCCCATGCTCCCATGCTGAGGTTACCACACCTTATAACAGTTGTCAAGCTGTTAAAGGAACTCTTCTTTACCTAGATGTGTATGTGTCATGTATACATGTACACATATAAATATGTGCTACATTTGGATTCAGAAAGACATAGGTACAATGACACCTAAGACATTTACTGGCTGTACAAACTAAGTTATTATACTCTTTGAGGTTCAGTTTCCTCAAATGGAAAATGAACAGTATAGCACCTATTTTCTAGTTATTGTGGGGATTGAGTAAGATAATACAATTAGAAAATGCTTTGCAAATACTAAAGTATTCTTATAAATGTGAGTTATGGTGATGAAAATTACTATGATGATTATGTTATTGATAAAGTCATATGTATACATAGACACTACTAAATGCAATTGTCTATTTCTCCAAATAAATTTCTACTAGAACACATATGCCTGTTAATATGTACTGTGAACATATACATATACTTTATTCATGCATGTCAGGTGAGGAAACCAAGCTCCAGAAAGGGGACATTATTTGTATAAAGTCACTCAAGTCACTTCCACAAACATTTATTAAGCACTTACTATGAGGCAAGTTTTTGAATTACAAAATACAAACACAAAGATAGACAATCTCTGTTTTTAAGGAGTTTATTTTCTAAAGGGAGAAGACAGCCCATAAAAGGAAATTGAGATATGTGAGGAAACGGAAAAGAGAAAGTACCGTGCAGTTCTATAGTGGATAAAGTGTTGAGAGTAGAAAGTAGAACTCAGAAAGAGAGGAAGACATGACTGTCATACCTACTTTCCTTAAAATATTGGCTCTGAGAGGAATCTATCAATTAGAGGAAGGTAAAACAAAAATGAAGTATACTTCCAGTGTGAAAAGACCAGAGACAGAGGAACAGTCTGATAGGAAAGGCAGACACAAGATTCAAAAGCAGATCCCCTGTTGATAAATCCAAAGGTCATTTCACTGTGCCACATTTTCTCCCAAAGACATAGAGAAAGTAACAAATGATGATCATGTGTAGGGAGGAAAATGTTAAATGAATAAAGAAACAGAGATTACTGATTTCAGAAAAGAGCAGACAAGAAATTGATTCAATGTTGGTGTTCAAGTCTATGAAAGATTTTTTTTTAATAATCAAATATTCCACAGCTTCTACTGGGGGCAGCATAAGAAGAAATATGTTATTCTTTGTCACATCATGGAATAGAGAAATTTGGTTAGACAGAGTCAACCTTTCTTTCTTTGAGATCATTGATTAAAATAGGTAAATGAGAAAGGCAACAGAATCATTCTTTCCATTGTCCCCAAAAAGAACATATCGGTCTGTAGCAGCAAGCACCCAAATATCCCCAGGGTGACTGCCAACACAAGTTCTTAGATCTGCTTTTCAAAAGGAAAGCAACTCAAAATGGGTTAACAAGCTTACTTTAATCAAACAAACATACATTACCTAGTTCAGGGGAAAAAGGTCAGCACCCCAAACTTCAGAGATACAGAACTTCAGAGTTACAGACAGGCTTCCAAACTGTCCCAACATTACATACATCAATACCAAATCACAGTTACCAGAGAGGGAAGCATCAACATCTGGGTTTTCAAAGCCGGGGGCTCTCAACAACGGCTTCCCAGAGTCTCATCTGGTCAAATCACACAACACTTCTCAAAGTGAGCCCCAAAGCAAAGCCTCTCCTAAGGGTTTATATAGCCTTCTCCTGGCTCAGAGAATGTAACAACCTTCTGGACCCACTGCCCAATCACAAAGTATCAAGGTGTGGGCTTTCCTGAAAAACAAGCCTCCCACCCCAGGCTCCAGGTGCACTTAAGCTAGGGGCAGGGAAGATCTTTAAATTTGCATTTCCATTACACGGTCCCAGATTTTTTTTTTCCCCTGTGAATATAGGAAGAAGAAAAAAAAGTCTACCTAAATCCCTTTCCATTCCTAAAATGCCGCAACTATTATTTTATTTCAGCCTTTTACTGTGTAAGTAACTTATTTTGATCATTTGCATTTTAGGGATTTCGTGTGTGTGTGCGCGCGCGCTTGGGGGAATTTTTCGTTTGGTTTGGTTTATTCTGTAGAGAGTTTGCCTTCATAAGCAAAACAATGAATAGAGAATTTTACTATTTGTCAGTGAAACCAGGTCATTGAGGACAGCCAGTGTATACTATTGGTACCCATACCACGTCTTAACGTTAAGACCAGGAGTTATTAGTCTGGAGTTTATGAACTTTTTTTTTTTAATCTGAGAATTATATCTCAGTATAAGTTTTTTTTTTTAAATCTGATATATTTTCTTTCATAAACTTAAAAAAATGTTGTCCATAGACAGTAACAAATTGCCAAAAAGATTTATACATACAGAAAAAGTTTTAAAATTCTTTATTCTAGAGGAAGGCTCCCAAGAAGATTGGGTGACTCCTCTGTGGAAGTTTTATGGGAGGACCCAAACAAAAGTCACATAGAATCAGACAACATCAATGAGTTGCAGTATGCATTATTGATGGGGTCAAAAAGTCATCCAAATTTTGGAGTGCCAAAATACTCTTAGGAGGCAATATGGTCACAAATGGAACATCTGTGGAAGTTTCCAGATTTTAATGTCCTTATAGATTTAACTTGATTTAAAGTATGTCAGGCTTCTGGATCAGCCTTCCTCTCAAGTTCTTCAACTGGGGCCAATGATTCTACACAGAGTAGACAAACTGGGCCCACAGTAAAGTCACATCTGAAATACCATACCTGATGGAGAAAATGATCAGCAGACAGAGACTGTATGTTCCATATTTTCCTGGCAGATGCTTTGAGACTGGAATTCAACTTTTAAACTGGCAATCTCTATGTATTTATAGAGCACATCAATTCAAACAGAGTCTATTCATCCCTGTGTGTTCTTTTGTCCACATGCATATGAGAGTTGCCTGTTCTCTGGCTCTGCTTCTTTGGTTTTCCCAGGTTTGAAGGCTGTCTCCTGGACACACTGTCAAACAGACTGATCAAGTTTCTATTGCATCTAGGCTACACTGGAAAGAAAAAAAATACATTTCCTTTTCTCTGTAAGATGAATAATGATGCTGTAACTGTCATAATCTAATTCAGAGTGATGCACAATGTGTTTTTTAAATAAACATTTTGTGAATAAATACAAATGAAGACATTATGTCATGTCACAAGGTGATGGATGTCCCCTAATGCAAATCTATTTGATTTTTGAAAGTCGACAAAGTGAATGCCTGCTCATAATTTAGGTATAGATATTGAAAATTAAGTGCCATGATCTTAAGTCAGTTCTTTGCTGCATGGAAAGCAAGATTTTTTTCAGGCCTCCACAAACCATTTATGAAGATGAATGGGGGTGTCATGTCTTATCTTTGTGACATTATATGCTACACTTGGCAGCAAAAGAAACCAACCCAACTAAGTTTGCTTTTGATTATAAGACAGGTAGTCTTGCATCCAAGGTTTCAAGAAAAAAGGAACAAATTTCCCCTTACAATACCTTTATAACATTTGTTCCATTTGTAAATGTCAACTTTTAAAAAAAATTGTATTGGGTGTGAATTGTTAGTTTGATTAGAAAATATACCAAAATGAGCTATATTTAACTCACTGTCCTTTAAAATAGAGTGCTTTTGAGTTCTGAACTTAAATTCACTTGATAACTCTACTCAGTTTGGCTAGGTTGTCCTAGTATTTTTGACTAATAAAAGTTTTTGCAGGGGCAGCCTGGGGCTGCTTCTAAATGATTGGATGTGGGGAATCAAAAACAAAATGCACAAATGTCTGGAATACATTACCTCTTCATCTTTATTTCTTAGAATTCCTAGTTTTCTTCAAGAACCAGCTGGATCACCACATTTTTATTTAGCCTTTCTGAGTAGCTCCAATTGCTAGTATCACACTCTCCTAGAAATACGTTGAATGTGTTTTAGATAATGGGAAAAAATAGGAAGTACAATAATTTCATAACATCTTAACAATATTGAAATCCACTAACCACCTGGTGGCCTAATTGTGGAAAATAAGGAGAAATGAAATATGACAAATTTTATAAGGGCATGGTAAATGGATAGTCTCATTCCTTGATGTAATAACTACTTACATCCTTGGATTAAAAAAAAAACCTTTAAGTTTTATCTAAAAGGACTCTTTTCATAATTTTAAAAGTATTTGATCACTTTCCTTTGGCTTCTGTCCTTGAAGAGGAAATATTTGTTTATTCTGATAATAAATCCTGTCAGTTGAATTCCAAACACTCTGTCTGATTTCTCTCCTCTACCTGTTCCTTTCCTGTTAAATATTTTATTTACCTATTCTACCTTGCTTATTTTGCATAATTTTGCTTATTGGTTATATACATCAAGGTCTAAAAGATTACAAAACAAGATTCCATACACTAGGAACCTGAGGCTGCTACTCAGCAAAAGCAATAGTTTTTTTTTTTAATTTTAAAATATTTTATAGTTTTGAGTTCTAAATTCTGTCCCTCCCTCCTCCCAATCCTTCACCCTCCTCCCCCCAACAATAAGCAATCAGATATAGGTTGTACTTGTGCAATTATGTAAAATATTTCCATATTAGTCATTTTGCACAAGAAAAATTGAATGAAAAAGTGAAAGAAAATGAAAAACAGCATGCATTAGTCTGTATTCAAATAATATCAAATCTTTCTCTTGGGGGAGATAGTAGGCTTCATCATTAGTGCTTTGGGATTGTCTTGTATCATTGTATTGCTGAGAATAGCTGTGATACACAGTACTTCATTGAACAATATTGCTGCTACTGTGTACAACATTCTCCAGGTTCTGCTTATTTCACTATGCATCAGTTCATGTAAATCTTTCCAGGTTTTTCTGAAATTGCCCTGCTTGTCATTTGTTATAGTACAATAATATTCCATTACAATTCTATACTGCAACTTATTTAGCCATTTCCCAAGTGATGGGAATCCCTGTGATTTCCAATTGTTAGCCACCACAAAAAGAGCTGCTACAAATATTTTTGTACAAATAGGTCCTTTATTGTTTTTTTTTAATGTCTTTGGGATATAGATCTATCAGTTGTATTGCTGGATCAAAAGGTATGCACAGTTTTATAGTACTTTTGGTCAGAGTTATAAATTGCTCTCCAGAATGGTTAGAGCAGATCACAATGCCACCTCCAGTGCATTAGTGTCCCAGTTTTCCCTTATCCACTCCAAAATCTAACATTTTCTTTTTTTGTCATATTAACATTCTGATAGGCATGAGGTAGCACCTCACAATTGTTTTAATTTGCATTTCTCTAATCAGTAGTGATTTAGAATTTTTCATATAACTATAGATAGCTTTGAATTATTTTTTTTGAAAACTATCTGTTCATATCCTTTGACCTTTTATCATTTGGGGAATGACTTGTATTTTTTATATAAATTTGATTCAGTTTTCTATATGAGCTCTGCCTATTCTCAGAACCATGGATTCTTATATCCATGATAGATCTTATAAGTTGTTTTTCCCAGCTCACTTATAATAATTATAATAAGTATTCATATAACAATTTAAGTTGTACAAATTGTTTTATATGTTATCTCATTTGATCCTCACAACAACATTTTGAGGTAGATACCATTAACTACCCCATTTGACAGATGAGGAAACTGAGACTGAAAGAGATCAAATCACTGGCTAAGTATCATATAGCTAGTAAACATCAGAGACAGACAGGATTTGAACTCAGGTATTCCTGAGTCACAAGTCAGACAATCTAGTGACTTGGCCAAATAATAGGTATTTAATAAATTCTAATTGATTAAATTATTCATTTCTTTAATACTTTAATTCTTATGAAACCTTAGCACTTTGAAAATACTTACATGCATAATCTCATTTGATCCTCATAACAACACAATGACATAGGTACTACAGGGGTAATGGCCTCATTTTATAAAGGAGGAAACTGAGTGTTAGAAAGCTAAAGTGATTTCTCTGGCAGAAGCATTAGTATGATTATGCATATTAATACGACTTTTGAATGCACATAACTTAAGCAGTATTATCATGATTTTCACACAATCAATCAACAAGTACTTCTTAAGTACCTGCTACATTTCAGGCACTGTGCTAGGTGCTGGAGATACAAATATGAGCCTCAATTTCCTCATGTGTTAAAAATGAGGATAATAATAGCACATATCTCCTGGGGTTCTTGTGAGGATCAAATGAGACAATAATTGTTAAAAAGAAGAAAAAAAGAGGGAGTTTACATTATAATGAATTATGTAAGTACACATAAATTATATGCGTTAGAATAGATGCATATATGTGTGTATACATATGCATATGTATATATAAACATGCACGTACTATATAGATATAGATAGATGTAAATATTCATATACTCTGTGTGTGTGTGTGTGACAAAGTAGTTTGGAAAGAATGGTACCGGCATCTGAGTTTGGAAAGGGCATGAATTCAAGATTAGGATGCTCTAACTCTGTATAGAGAAATCACCTGTAGAAGGTCATTCAGGCTTTTTATGAAGATTTTATTGGGGGAACCCACTACTTCTT